>PVIW01003108.1:18887-182797 GCA_004026585.1 Noctilio leporinus | reverse complement strand
TGCTAGAAACAGCCTAAGTGCCCATCAGTGGATGATTGGATCAAAAAACTTTGGTACATTTACACAATGGAATTCTATATAGCAGAAAGAAAGAAGGAACTTGTACCCTTTGCAACAACATGGATGGAACTGGAGAGTATTATGCTTAGTGAAATAAGCCAGTCAGTGAAGGACAAATATCATATGATCTCACCCTTTACGGGACAATAATGAACAAAACTAACAACAAGCAAAACTGAACCAAGTATATGAATACAAAGAATAGGCCTTCAGTGGTCAGGGGGAATGGGGAGGGGGAGAGAGGGGAGGCAGAGGCATAGAAGGGGAGCAGCTTAGACAAGAACCTAGCATAAAGGAACCATGGACATGGACAACAGGTGGGATTGACTTTGGGGGGAATGGGTGGGTGGGGAGGGGGACAGAGGAGAGGAAAAAGGGGATGGATGTAATACAACAATAATAAAATTAAAAAAGAAAAAAAGAAAAAGAAGATCAAAACTATGAACATTAAAATGACAACAAACAGCTATGAACAACAGAACCTAAAAAAATAAACAAAATAAAATAAGCAAACAACCAGAATGGGATCAGAATCATAGATATGGGGATCATTTTGGAGGGTTATCATCTGGGAGGGGTAAAGAGCAAAATTGGGGAAGTGGTGCAGAGATTAGGAAATGTAATTGGTGGGTACAGGATAGATAGGAGGAAGTTAAAATAATATAGAAAAGGGTGAAGCCAGGGAACTTATATGCACAACCCATGGACATGAAATAAGGGGGTATAAGAGGGAAGGTGGCTCCTGGACAAAGAGGAGTAAATGGAAAGGAAATTTGGACTTAAACAGCATAATCAATAAAATGTACTTTAAAATGAAAGACTCTTTAGCCACCACAGTTTCAAAGACCTCTGAGTATTTCTCATCTCCTTGGGTACAGATGGGTAGCGTACAGGCAATTTGACCAGATGTTGAGGCTTTTTCAAAATAAAAGTGAGGAAAGATTAAGAATTGAAAGTCTGGAGGGGAGAAGCCTATAGTTGCACTGTGAAGGTAAAAAGGGAAGAATGTGAGTGCTTATGGTTAGTGAGAAAAAATGTTAACTTAAAAACTTAATATAAAGATTGTATAAGAGAGGACGTCTAGTCAAAATGGTGGCATAAGTAAATAGGGCTCATTTTCACAACCTCAAGAGAACAATTAAAATATTGATTAACCATCATTCAGAAATGTCAGCAATTGAGTTGAATGGAAATTTGACTACTACAGAATACAGTAACCATATAGTACATCCAGACTGGTAGGAGGTGTAGAGATGCTCAATGGGCTTGTCTCCACATCCACATGTGGTGGACAAAAATTTAGAAGAGCTACCTCAAGAGCAAGAAGTCCCAGCCGAACACCAAACCACCCATCCCAGGGTCCCAATGCCAGGAAGATAAGTCCCTCTAAATTCTGGCTGTAGAAGTGAGTAAGGCTGGAGTCAGTGAAAGAAACTGCTAGAGTCCCAAGGAGTTTCCCTTAAAGAGCCCACACATGGACTTACTCAGACTCACTCCCTCTGAGCTCCAGGACTAGGGTAAGATCCAGTGGCGTATAGGGAAGAACTGAAGTGTCTGGCATCAAGGCAGAAGGTGGTGGACAGATTTCTTCCAGGGAAAAAGCTGATCAGAGGCCATTTTCTCTTTTCCTAACCCTTCCCTACCAGATCTTCAGAGCCAAGTAGCAGAAGCCATATCTTAGACTCTATCAACCTGGATAACACTGTTTGTCCCTCCCCAGAGATACCCAAGACTATCCAACCTAACTTATAGGCCCACCCAAAGTTAACCATGACTTCCATATAAATGACGGGCTTGGCTCATACTTCACAATTTCTTAAATCCTGTCAAATTCATACCTTGGCTTCACCTGGGAATCTACAAGCCCAGCACAAGTAGCAGCCATCTCAAATGGCTTTATAGCTCAGGAAAGGTGCTTCAGGAAAAACACAGGCTGAGGCTGACCTTGGACTGCACAACCTGGGAAAGCCTAGAGCCTGCGCACCAAGTGTGCAGCTGTAGACCATCTTAGAGCACCGACATGCTTCCCCTGCACAGCTGATCCTCCATGAAAGGCAGAGGTTGCTAGTGAGTGGTCACAGCCCATCCTTGCAGCTGACTGGCCTGGGTAAGTCCCTCCCAATAGCAATCAATGTTCAACTACAAGAGGAGTGTGTATATAGCATATAGGAAGGGCTCACCTTAAGTACCCAGCTTGGGTGAAAGGAGAGATTGTGGCACTGGATCCTACAAGACATCTACTACTTTATTAGAACACGGTCGTAACATATGACAACCAAGACAGCCAGTCATAGCAACTCTACCTAATAATACATAGATTGGAGCTTGCCAAAATGAAGGACAAAGAAACATGGCCCAAATAGAAGAACAGATAAAAACTCCAGAAAAATAACTAAACAAAATGAAGATAAGCAATCTATTGGAGGCAGAATTCAAAACAAACACTGGTTATAAGGATGCTGAAGACCTCAACAACAAAAAATAGATCCAGTCAAAAACAAAGGATACACTACTTGAAATAAAGAAAAATTTACAGGGAGTGAACAATAGAGTGGATGAAGTTGAGAATCAAATCTATGAATTGGAACAGAGGGAAACAGAAAATGATAAATCAGAACGAGAAGAAAAAAGAACTAAAAAAATGAGGATAGTGTAAGGAGCCTCTTAGACAACTTCAACCATACCAACGTTGCCCTCATATGGGACGTCAGAAGTCAGAGACAGTATCATGGAAATGAAGAGCATTTTGATTGTTATCAGATGGGAAGGTGTTTGGAAGAATGGGTGAAGAGGCAAGGGGAATAAGAAGTACAAATAGGTAGTTACAGAAAAGCCATGGGGATGTAAATTACAGTATAAGAAATGGAGTAGCCAAAGAACTTGTATGCATGACCCATGGACATGAACAAACGAGAATAGAAAATAGAGCATGGCTTTTGACCTATAGCCTTTTGTGGCCGTGTAAAAAACTACTGATTTTAATAAGTGAAAACTATATTATAAAGGAGGAACTAGAGACTGAGTAGATTCTAAAGATGCAGAAATAGCCCGTAGGAATCCTTCTCAATTCCTAAGTCTAAGAGTGAAAAATGGGGATAGCAATGATGGTAGCTCCAGACACTATGTGAGTTGAGGGAAAATTATTTATGAAATTGGAGATTTCAACATATCAACATAAAGAAAAGTAGGATAACTCTTTTTAAGATTTGTTCCAGCCCTGAATGTATTTAAAGCTAATGGTTTTCTGCCTTGTTATGTTGTATATCCCATTACACTTCCAGCATTGGTTATTAAAGAAAACAGTGTTAAGTACATATTGGCAAATGCACTAACATTTTTACTAATTTTTTTTCATGCTATAATCTGAATGAAGTGGTAAATTTATTAACTCTAATTTCATGTGATGGATTATACTGGAAAAGAATAAATTGATAGTTAAAGAAAGGGAAAGACCTGGAAAACTAAATAACAAACACATTTTTCACTCAGTAATATATGGTTAGCTATAATTGATTATTGCTATTGCACTAGACTTGAAATCCTGCCTTATAAATTTTAATGGGATTGATGGAATTGGTGAGAGTTAGTTTAAGTTTTACCTCATTTACTGTGACTTAGGAAGCAAAGTGTACGATGGACACATCCTAAGCACTTTAATAATGTCACTGCTATATAAGTCAAACGGGGCCAGTGGTTTTTCACACTATGATATATTTTTTTAATTTCCTGATACATGTCTTCATGTGTATACATGTCTTCATGTCTTATTGTGCACAATATTTATGCACAGTAAAAGCAGTTTAAGTTGTAAACACTTTCTAAAAACATTTTTATTTTATTCACTATAAATTCTATTGTACAGATGAACTATAATACTTAACTAAAACTATTGGGCAAGATGATTGATGTTTGATTTTTCCTCTTCAGTATATAGAACTCTTGCATAAATTAATCTGAGAGAGGAAGACATATATTAACTCATGCTTTAAGTCTGAGGTTCCCAAGCAAGGCTTGTTTAACCAGGAAGCAATCTTTGAAACAAAAGGAATAATAATATAAAATGTCTTATAACACTTCATAATTTAAAACTAATTTATATCAATTCTATGGTTACAGTTTTTTCTACACTCAAAATCAACAAATGAAATTCAATAGATAAAATGCCTTATTAGGCTTGAGTGGAGTATGAGGGAAACAGAAAATAGCATTAACCATCTACCCCCAACTAGACAACTTCATCTATTTATTAAGGATTTATTTCTAAGGAGGCAAAATCAGTGCTCTTATCTTATTGGATTTTCTTGATCAGCCAGAGTGTAGAGAAGAAATTAGGATGAGTAGAACAAATGAAGAGATATTGAAAAGATTTTCCAAACCAAACAATAAATTCAGGTCTTATTATACATTTATCAATGGTTACAAATTATTTCCATATTCTTTTTTAAAATTATTTTATTGTTGTTGTATTACATTTACCCCATTTTTCCCCCACTGCTTTCCCTTGTCTCCCCTCTCCCCCCTCCCAAGTCAATCCCACATGTTGTCCATGTCCATGGATCATCCATGCTAGTTCCTTGACTAAACTGTTCCCCTTCTTTAAGTCTTTCTCCTTCTCCCCCCGCCCCTCTGCACACTGAAAGTCTGTTCCTTGTTTCCATGCCTCTGGTTCTATTTTGCTTGTTTGTTTGTTTTGTTCATTAGTCTCCTGTAATGGGAGAGATCATATGGTATTTGTCTTTCACTGCCTGATTAATTTTGCTAAACATAACATTCCAGTTCCATCCATGTTTCTATATTCTTATTAGGCATGTACTTTGAAATGGCGAATAACACTGTGGAAAGCCTTAATTATTGAGTAAGTACCACTCGGACAGTATGAAAATAAGCCCTAAATCTCTGGGAAACATTCCATTCACATTCCATGTCTATGTTAGGAACACCCATGCATTTCTGTTAAATACTTGCAAGTCTGCAGTGTGCTTTCATCTACATAGTCACCTTTAACACCAACTCTGCAGGATGGGTTTATGTTGATCATTTCAGAACTAGATGCAGGTGATAAAAGGGATCACCTAACTTTCTCATGGCCACACCCAGACTGAGTGGTAGAGACAAGTACAATAGTTAGGCCACAGGGCTCCCAGGCCAATGTGGCAGCTTGTGTGGTGGGAAACTAAAAGACTAGAGAGTATAAGGGTACGAATTCAAGTCTTCATTCTCTACCTGACTGGTAGGTAATCTTGCAGGCTTTGCAGTAAGTGTTAAGCTCTTTAAAGATTCTTTGCTTTAGGGTTTTAGTGAGGTTTAAATGAGATAAGGTTTATATAAGCACTTTTAGCATTAAAGTTCTTTAGAAATGTTAAAAGTGTGATATATTTGCTAAATAAATTGAGTGATATTTGGAATGGCCTTCAGGGGATGTTTTCAATGGGAAAGAAATTGCCTATGAGACAGTTCCAATCACCAATGCAAATCCTGCTGACAAGTGTGGTAGATTCTGGGAAAGACATATTCAGATATTGTCTTTTTATCCCTGTAATGTCTCTATGACTCAGGAAGTGGAGCAGCTGCTGCTGTTACTATCACTTTTATGATAATTATTCTGAGATTGCTGGAACAAGATAATGTGATTGTGTGTGTGTGTGTGTGTGTGTGTGTGTGTGTCTAAGTTCAATGCCTGGAACATAGAAAACATTCCATAAATGGTGCTATTATTGCTGCTACTGTTTTTATGCTATTCTACCCAAAAGAGATAAAGTTTTAACAATTCAAAGATAATCTCTGGGTATGAGTAGACTCCTTTGATGTCAAGCAATATTGTGGAAGAGAGATCTTTGGTTTACTTTGGTAATGAGATTCATTAAATAAGTAGAATTAACCATTAGTGACACAATAAGGAAGAGATAACAGTATTTTTAAATTTTGAAGCTAATATGTTGGGAACTTTTCAGAATAACAGTGATAATAATTAATAAATATTAGTTGAGCTCTTATTGTATATTCTTTGTGAGCATTGTATCATTGGAATCATGCAAAACCCCATAAAATTTGCATCTTACAGATTTATTGATGAAGAAACCAGTCACATAGCAAGAAAGTGGCTAAGTCTGGCTATGAACCCAGGTAGTTTACTTCCAACTTAAAGCCGTTACAAAACCATGCTATACTCCTTTCCATGATACTATTGAAGTTTAAACTGAATTAATAGGAATACAGTGTTTGGGAACAGGGCTTTAATGGGTCCTCTTCTACACTCTTTGCCAAACCACTAGAACCTAGGGTAAACAATGAATGTTAAATACTTTGGTGTAAGACAGTCAGGAAAATGAGGACACCTCAGTCCACATCACCTGGGAGTATTTGAAGTGACATTTATTTGGTACAAAAATATGCATGAATTATATTTAAAGGACTGTCATATAGAAGAGAAATTACATACATTCTTAAGGAATGTTTTAGGATTCTGGGGTAGAAGTTATGCTGAGATGATATCAGCTCTGAATAAATGTTGGAAGTTGCTTTAGAACAAACTGAACCGATAATGTGACAGTCTGACTCCAGATGTGTCTTCATCTAGTCCTGTGTTTTAAGCATCCTTTTCTCATCTGGTATGTAGCAAAGCGCATTTAGATATACAATGGGGATCTGACTAAATGATTTAAAGTATCTTCCAGAATTTGGTTTCAAATATTTGAAGACATGGCCAGTTAGGTCTTAAAACTCTGTTCTGAAGACAAAATTATGCTCATGAGTGTGTTCACCAACTTTCCTCACCTAGTTAACTAAAAGCCATTGCTCTATATGTTCCCTATCTCTGCCCCTCTTTGAGAGCAAGGATGCTACTTTTCTACAAGATAGAATAAGTCAATCTACATAAGAGAGAAAGAGAGTTATGGACAGTAATAGGAGTATAAATATGGCCAACACATTGAAGAGAATTGAACAGGACTACTTGAGAGTTGCTCAGATGACACATTTATGGTTTCTTAAGATAAATATACAAAAGTAGAATTATTGGATTACATGGCAACTCTATTTTTAATTTTTTGAGGAGTCTCCATATTATTTTGATAGAGGCTACACTAGTTTGCAATCCTACCAATAGTGTCTGAGGATTTTCTTTTCTGAAACCTTTCTGTGACCAAAGTTAACATAGGAAATCTTTCTGATGTTTTTTGAAAAACAAAAGAAAAAGATACATTTCTTTAAGTACTTTTGGGAGGTAAACTATGTTTCTTCAAAAAAACATCATTCTGAGGCAGAATCATCTTTTTTTTTTTTTTTTTTTTTTTTTGGCTTTCTAGGGAAGGAGGACTAGTAGGAAGGATTTGGGATTTTGGCTCCAGCACCCAACTATACTCAGTTGGGATGGAATTTATCACCATAGATGTGAGTCAAAAGCATACTTTCTTACTGATAAGAAAGGGTCCATCAAACTGGAGAGTATTATGCTTAGTGAAATAAGCCAGTCAGTGAAGGACAAATACCATATGATCTCACCCATTACAGGACAATAATGAACAAAACTAACAACAAGCAAAACAGAACCAAATATATGAATACAGTGAATAGGCCTTCAGTGGTCAGGGGGAAGGGGGTTGGAGGGAGGGGGGGAGGCAGAGGCAAGGAAGGGGAGCAGTTTAGACCAGAACCTAGTATAAAGGAACCATGGACATGGACAACAGGTGGGATTCCCCAAAAGGGGAATGGGTGAGTGGGGAGGGGGACAGAGGGGAGCAAAAAGGGGATGGATGTAATATAACAACAATAAAATTTTTTAAAAAAGAAAGGGTCCATGAAATCAGGAATTATGTAAAAATGTTGAAGAGTTCTGAGATGATATCCTAGTAAGATTTTCATAGTTTGGAGCAGACTTTATTTATTTCTTAAATTTTTAACAAGAATCACAAACTTATGCCTGTTCTCTACCTTAAGCAAAACTCAGTAAAGTAGCTCATACTACATTAGGAACTACAAAGCTGGAGCCTATGTTTTTTTTTTTTCTTTTTTCCAAATGTCTTCAGGTACCAATTGATATATCACATGATTATTGAGAGAATAACTTATTTACTTTATTTGCTTAAGACTTTGGCTTTGCTTTCTTGATCAAAATGATATAATCTACCAGTTAAACAGACTCTGGAATGATCATGGTATAGGTTACCAGTTAAGATAATAATGATAGATAGTAGGACAAGGGCTGAAACATGATATTGACATCTTTGGTATCACAAGAATTTAAGAAATATGCTAATTTTTTAAAAAGTACATCTGTACAATTTTCCCACACCTATGGGATGGAATACAAAGTCTGTCAAAAAGGATCCAGTCATGGAAAATAACAACATTTACAAAATACAAGGTACAAGAAACATTATACATAGGACAATAACACCTCAGTTCCCTTCAAAGTAGGCACTTTGGGACCTCACACAGTTCTCCCAATTGACATTAGCTGCCCCATAGCATTTTCTACAATCTCATCAACAGTCTGAAATCTCTTCCATTTCAAAGGTGATTTTAGTTTTGGGAAAAGCCAGAAGTCCCAGGGCACTAAATCTGTAGTGTAAGGGGCCCGAATCACCTGGGTGATTTGATGTTTCACAAAAAAACTGCACAAGACATGACGCATGAGCAGGTGCATTGTTGTGATGAAGCTGCCAATCACAAGTTGCCCATAGCTGGGTATTTCTGAATCATCTGAATAGTTTCTATGGAAGAATGTTCAAGTTTAACAAAATTTGATGCAGATTTATTGCTCTACTCACTCATTCATTTTAATGCAATGACCACACAGTACACATGCTCACTCAATGGCATCTACCACCCCCACTGACTAGTACAATGAGGTTGTCATTATTCATACATGTGCATTCCAGTCCACTCTCCTTGGCTGCCAGGTTTCATCAACATTGTACAAACTGTTCTCATTATATTAACAGTAATTAGACCTTTTCCAGATAGACCTCACTTCCTTATCTATCTGCTTATTTTGAGATTAGCCAAGTGGCTTGCTTTGTATCTTAGTTTGTTCAGGAGGCCACAACAAAATATCATAGACTAGTGACTTTAAACAACAGAAATTTATTTCTCATATCTCTGGAGGCTAGAAGTCTGACATCAGGATGATTAGGTTCTAGTGAGGGCCCTCTTCCTGGCTTGCAGATGGCTGCCTTATTGCTGTGCCTCACACGAGAGAGAGAGAGAGAGAGAGAGAGAGAGAGAGAGAGAGCTTGTGGCTAGTCTTATAAAGACACTAATTCCATTAATAAGGGCTCTACCCTCATGAAATAATCACCTCCTAAAGGCCTCATCTCCAATATCAAAATATTGGGCTTTAGAGCTTCAACATATGAATGAAAGGGTTGGGACAATCTAGTTTGTAGCATTCTGAGAAAGGGACTGGGAACAAAAGTGACCTAGTGACACCTCTGAGTGAAGATGTTAGGATTTTCCATAGGTTTTCTTGATCCTCTGTAATTTGGTTGGTCACTTTGAGAATACAGCAATATAGGTGGTCTCATAACAAGAAAACCTGAACCCCATGTACATCCTGAAGTGTGGCTGGGATAAGCAACCTACAAACTATGAAAAAAAACACCAATTTATTGTTAAAATTAGGTGTTGCTACTAAAAAGAAAAAGAAGCTGTATAATCCATAAAACAATTATAAAGAAGGTCAGGCTCAGAGATCAGTCTGGGTACAGGTTAGTCAGGTCCTGAACTCAGAATTTCACAACACTCAGACCAAGATGTTGGCTAGACTGCTTTTGCATCTGAGTTCTGGCTGGGGGGAAAAAACAGTGTTAAGTTCTGTCAGGTTGCTGGCAGAGATGAGGTCCTTACAACTACAGAATTCATGGCAGCTTGATTTGTCAAAGCCAGCAAAAGAGTAAGAGAACAAGTGTCCATGCTACTTGAAGTGTCTAACTTCAGGGAAAGCCTGAATCCTCTTTAAAAGAGCTATTCTGATTAGATCAGGCCCACCCAAGATAAACTCCTTTTTAAATAATTCAAAGTCAACAGATAGGAACCTTTCATTTTTGTCATATAAATCTAACATAACCATGGAGGTAATATCCTGTTACATTTGCCATATTGTATTGGTTGAAGGAAAGTCACAGTTTCCATAGCACACATGAGGGATAAGGGTGACACAAGGGTGTGACTCATCAAAAGTCACCATGGGATGTCTGTCACAAAACTCAATAGACTATTGGACTACATTATGAACTACATTATTACTTGGAAGCACATCAAAGATTTCCCATCAATGAAATCAAGCCAGCATAGGACAAAGGAAGTCATGATGACTGGGAAAGAGTGATGAACATGAAGTTCAGACCTGAGGCACTAGAAGTGCACAAGAAGACTGAAATAAGGTGCCCATAACTCTTTTCCTTAAAGAAACACCACCAACAAGCCATGTTTGATTCAGTCTGAATAAACAATTTCCTCAATCTTCATCAGAGCCACAGAGACATAACCAGCGACAGAAGAAATGCCAGGTGAAAAATAGCACTCTATAACCTGTTAACAGTGGTAGGGCTGGGCAGATGCACCTAAGCAACTATCCATTTAAACTTTAGCTACCCCAGGACACATGGAAAGTGGGATTGCATTTCAGTATTGGCTAGGAGGGACATCTAGTGGCAGCTGGAAAGTAGGAGGGTTGACAACCGATAAGCACACACCCTTGAGCAGATAAACACAGAGAGATTCTGAGTGGGGAGTGCTGCAGTCCTCTAGGAAGCCATTTATTCCCCAATTTCACTTTTTACCAAAGGTATTTAAAAGGTTATAAACAGACTACACCTAAGGATATATATGTGTACCCCCTTAAAGAAGTGTGCTATCATAGAAATAATTGTAAATTCTAGGAGCCACATTATATTTTGGGCTGTGTGTGCTTGTGTGTGTAAGCAAGATAAAGACAGAGAATCTACAATGCTTGACATGCAAAACATAAACAAAAGGAAGGTAAGAAAGGAGGGAGGGAGGCAGAACAGGATTAGGGATACTCTGGCCCCCCTCCATGCTCCTCCCACCCTCTCAGAACTAAGTTACCTTTTCCGCTTAATTTATCAGCTCCTGACCTCTAAGGTGTATGGCTTCCTACAAAATGGATAGTATGAATTTTGAGATGTATTTTAAAATGAGCAGAGAAGGGCTGGGTCTGAGATATGAAAAAATAATAAAATAAAAAGCTGAGAAGACGGTGGAGAGAAGAGGCAGGAATGAGGGGCATCAGAGATGAAGGGGCTATAGGAAGGAAGGAAAACTTGACAGTAGCTATAAGTGGATGAGTGACTGGCTCACCTGAGGGGAGAGGAAATTGTGAAGGAGAGAAGAGTGCTATGTTCCCAAAAAAACCTAACAATTCACAACTTTATTTTCCTCATTTATTTATGCTTGAGCTCTTTTATTGACTTGAAATTCTTTCTTGCCCATCTTTACTTTTCTCCATTTTTAGGGCTCATCTCAAAACTTTTCTCATCCATAAAATGAGAACTTTAGAAGATTTTGAGGTCCTTTCCAACTCTTCTAAAGCTTCTCTTAATACTTTGACACACAAGATAAAATCGTGACTGAAATGAGACATTTATTGTATAAACACTGTGTCACACTGCAATTTGGGTCATTTTTCTGGGGTTCTTCCTAGAACGCTGCCTGCCCCTCACTGTGGCTGCTACTTCTCTTAAGCTTTTGTCTCTGTTGGTGAACTTGTGCATAATTTTTATCCATTTGATTTCTGAACTACAAGTTGTTTCTGGAAAATATTCCATCTTATTCATCTTCCTGGCCATTTTAAAGAAAGATTTAAATATAAGGAATACTTTAATTATTAAATCAAGTCTGGCAGAAAATCAATTTGGCAGCAAATTACTAATAGTTTGTGTTAGTGAATATATTTATAGTGGTAAAATTGTATTTCTTTGAAACTCTTCCATTATCTAAAGTTTTGAAATCTAAATGGAAAGGAGTCCTTTCTAATCACTCCCAATTAGTAATATTTAACTACATGCATATGCTGTATACAAATGCATTACCATATGATAATACATTTTGTAGGCTTTTTATTGATGCCTTACCATTTTGTTATACTAAACACTGCTCCCCCCAACCCTAGTCCCTGCCCTGAAAGAAAACACCTGGCTGTAGGTTGCTTTATTTCAAAGAAAAACAGTCCTTTGATATCAGCAGGGAGAAGAGAGCCGTATCATGAACATTTTATTCTCCAGCCGTTTCTTCTATAATTCAGTGAGTTCTCTTTGTTTACTTGTTGATTGATAGAATTTAAGATAGTTATGTTAGAATTTATGGGTGTTTTGGCTCAAGTTTTATCATTTATTTGCTTCCTACTTCTAAAAAATAATATGAGTCAGTGTACAACAAAAGAAAGAGGCAAAATAAGACTATTACAACAAAGTAACAGAGCAAGAATTCACTAATGTCTAGCAAGTCCATCTAGGTTTTTGCTCAAGATGGGGATTTAAAATAACAGGGTGCTGACACTCTGACATGTAATGTTTCTTAAAGAAGTGAGAAGTGGAAAGAATCAGTAGGGGTAGTTTTTTAAAAAAAATTCCAAGTGTGAAGCAAGCCTGAGTCAGAGAAAGAAGAAGAAGAACAGAGAACAGTTATAAATTACAAAAATGGAATTGAGTATATGTGATAATCACTGGGCCCAGAAGTGAGTAGGTATGGATAGAAACAGGAACAAAAGGTGAGAAAAAGGAGAAAGATTCTTTAGACCATTGTCATGAAAAAAGCTGAAGTGCCCCACCTTGCTTGTACTAAAGTTTGATTCATGGTGCATGATAGGATCATTCAGCCTAATGGCTTAAGTCAGAATGCACAATACAAGGCAGTAAATTGATGAGGAAATAAAGACTATGGGAAGCTACTGCAATTGAAGACAAGATTTATCTATGAGTGGTCAAGCAGAAGAAGGAAGTGTAATAAATTCTAGAGAAGACCAAATTCTTAGAAGACAAAAAATAGGATCCTGTTTTCGAGAAATATATACTTGATGTGTTTATCAGGAAGAGACAACTAAAAAATAATTATTTCTATACTCCTGTCCCAGTAGACTACAACTCAGCCTTTCTCTTCCATTCTAAAAAGCAAAGTAAAGAAATAAACTCCATCTCATAAAGAATGGATATTAATGACTAAAGAGAGAAAATATTCCTATTGCAAGGTGGTTTCACAGAAAAGGCTTATAACAAATCATTAAAGTGATGTCATAATTAGCCATTGTTACACCATTATGAATGCCTTGTACATGTGTCAGGAGCTACAACTTGAGAAAATTAAGCGTTGTTCACTCCAAGTCTCAGGCACTGGAGCAAAAAGACAACCTACTGTCCATTTATAAAAGGGACTGTATACCTATTGAGAACTGGAGGCATGAGATGGTTAAGATGCATACATTTCCTGCAAGATGATGGAAGGAACCAGACTGCAAACTTAATATGATAAAGTGTCTAGATTATTTTCATACAAATTCTCCTTGGATGAAGGGCAAAACTTCCTATTGAAATACATTGTCCTAAAGAGTCAGTCACTTTCTGTACAAACACTTCTCCAAGGAAGACATACAAAGGGCCCACAGGCACATGAAAGAATGCTCAACATCACTAGCCATCAAAGAGATGCAAATTAAAACTACAAGATACCACCTCACCTCGTCAGAATGGCTATCATCAACAAATCAATAAACAACAAGGGTTGGTGGGGATGTGGAGAAAAGGAAACCCTGGTGCATTGCTGGTGGAAATACAGACTGGTGCAGGCACTATGGAAGGCAGTATGGAATTTTCTCAAAAAAACTGAAAATAGAACTGCCCATGACCCAGTGATTCCACTGCTAGGATTATACCCAAAGAATGCTGAAACACCAATTCAGAAGAACCTTTGCAACCCTATGTTCATAGCAGCACTATTTACAATAGCCAAGTGCTGTAAACAACCTAAGTGCCCTTCAGTGGATGAATGGATCAAAAACTTTGGTACATTTACACAATGGAGTTCTATGCAGCAGAAGGAAAGAGAGAACTCCTACCATTTGCAATAGCATGGATGGAACTGGAGAGTATCATGCTTAGTAAGATAAGCCAGGCAGCAAAAATTAAATACCACATGTTCTCACTACAGGAGACTAATGAACAAACAGACAAGCAAACAAAACAGAGCCAGAGACATGAATACAAGGAACACACTTTCAGTGTGCAGAGGGGGAGAAGGAAGCAAAGAAGTGAAACAGTTTAGTCAAGGAACTAGCATGGATGACCCATGGACACAAACAACATGTGAGATTGACTGTGGGAAAGGGGAGAGCAGAGGGGGGAAATGAGATTAATGTAATATAACAACAATAAAAAATAAATTAAAAAAGAAGAATCGGTCACTTTGATATCTTTTGCACTTTCATCTGTGAAGAAAAGCTGTAGCATTTCAGTGCCTGGGTCTAAAGGCCATTTACTATAAGATGGCAAATGCCTAAGCATATGTGACAAATTATCTTTGAGAGAATTTAAAAGGAGCTACAGTCCCAGAGGAGAGAGTAGAGTTATTGTTGCTCTACTTCTCCCCCTAGAATTACTTACCTGTATTTCATTTGTTACAAACATTCTTTCCCTGAAATCATTGTTTTCATGGCATTTTTATCTTATAAAAACATGCCAAAAAGTACCCTGGCCAGGTGGCTCAGTCAACTGGTGTGTTGACTGAGGAACCCATAACCTTTCCTCTACACCGAAAGGTTATGGGTTCCATCCCTGGTCAGGGCACGTACCTAGGTTGCAGATTCTATCCTGGTCAAAATTGCATGCAGGAGGCAACCAATAGTTGTTTCTCTCTTACATCTCTCTCTCTCTCTCTCTCTCTCCTCTCTCTTTCTGATCAGTAAATATATTCTTAGGTGAGAATTAAAAAATAAACACGCCTAAATGGTGCACAAGTCACCTACAGGCTTTATGATATTTGGTCTTCCTAGTAATTATATGTAAAAAGCATTATCAATCACTCCCTTTTATAGATGAGGAGCTTAAATATACAAATATGTGATCTCTTCATCCACAACCTCACATTTAATGCAACCAAGAGCTGGAATTCAAGCTTACTCCTTTGTTTTGAGTTATATCTAATGGACTTTTTTTTACTCTCACAGGCATGTATTTGTATTCAAGACAGATCAAAACATAACATTTGGCTCCCGTGGAATCATTAATCTTCATCTTTTGGCATTGTGATTATATAGCATTTATAAACTCCCTGTCCAGTCAGGCAAATCCTGGCACTTCTGTGCTTTGATTTAGTGCACTGGATCCCACTATCAAAGTTACTAGCCTTACAAATTGCCATAATCTGAGTCTAGATTCCTAGGCTTATGCTTCTAAGTCATATGGCACCACATGAATTGATACAAGAAAAAAGAATCACAAGTAGGAAGGGCTGAGTTAGCATCACACATCAATAAGAAATGAAGTGGCTTGATTTTACCATAAGTTGTAAACAAAAGTCGCTATAGATGGAACAGGATTGAGATGGGACCTAACTGACTTAAATGAGTATTCTGTAGGCAATTACCAAATACCATAATGACCATTATATAAAAGTTGAAAAATGTTGAGACAATGTAACTTTCTTTTTTGGCAAAGTAATGCTTAGAATAAACTCCTTTTGACTGTAATTTTAGTTCTCTAAAACATACGACCATGAAGTATAATATATTCTTCAAATCTCCCAAATTTTTCATGTGCAGAATCTAATTTAAACCTTAAAAACAGTTTTGATCAGAGGGATAATCTTTTGTTTTATTTTTGCTGTCCATATGGCTCAGGCTATATTTGATATTTGTTTTATACCTCAGCATGAACTCCATGTCTGTGCATGAGTGTTGTATATTGCACACAGTCTTCACTCAGGGAATAGTCTATCTTCTGAGACCTCTGAGTCCCTGAGCATTTCAAGACAAATTTTGTCCCACTGAAGTCTATCTGTTTCCCACCAGGTCAAGTCATATTTGATTTGTATTGAGAGAAATATTCACATGGATCTTGGATGTCAGTAAAGGAATAATAGACTAAGGTATGTTCAGAGTAAAGGTGTAATGGACTATGACATGTTCAGAGTTTTCATTTCTTTATTTTCCAAGGACATATTTTGGAGTAAAACCAAACACAAACACGCAGAAAACATTCATTTGACACTTTTACTTTACATACATGTTTACACCTTCTGTGAGTCTCAGAAGTTTATACCCAACTACTTGCTACATTACCATACAGCCTTTCCTAGTTCAATGCATCCCCCAAATTTATAAACTGCTCAAATCTGGTCTCCTCTAACATCCCCTTTCTCAGAGATGGCATCATCATATATCCAGACTGCCCAACCAGAAATCTAGTGGTTATCCTTGACACGTCTATCAATTTATTGTCCTTGGGATGTAATTTATCCTTGAACTATAAAAATCTTTTATGTGGCAGGAGAAGAGGGATCAAGATTTTTGAGAGAAAACCTGAGTCCTTCCTTAAAGTTGTCTTCGGTGATTAATGCATCCTGTACTTATCTAATAGAAGATGAGTAATATATGTTGTACACATTTGAAATAATACTATATGGAATAATAATAGAGGTTTAATTTATGAGCAGAATATGAAGTAATGTGAATCTAATAAAATTTAAAATTTATTGGGAATGGCATAATTACAAACTAATTAAACTGTAAATTGTTTTTCCTGTTGTAACGTGGCAGTGCCATTTTAGCAGCTAAAGAAATCTGTCCACCTTCTTTATCTGAATTACTTTCAAATTATAAATGTTTTGAATAACAAGAAGTCAGAAAAACACTTTTCCTATAGAATCCTGTGTTTGTGAGAAATATCTTTTCCTCAGCCACCATAAATGTCCTCAGGGGCATTTCATTATTTGTTAGTAAAGTCTCTGGAAACACTTTGTTCCATTTGTAACTAATATTTATGAACCATATTTTTAACATGAACACAAATTAAAAGGCAAAATGAAGAGGAAAAGTATATAATATGATACAGCTTGTGTTCCATGTAAATTTGTTGTTTTGGAATTTATTTGAAGTAGGCTTTTCTGAGCATTTAAAATGGCCTTTTGGTGTTGTTTTTGGCTGTGAGAAACATTTTATTCTAGTATTTAACTGCCTCAGTTTTACACTATGAGAATTTGGCAATCAGGTAGTCTTAACATGCTTATTATTGGGCATTTTAATAAAATTTTTTTGACAGGGTATCTGAGGAAAACGTACATATTTCCACTTTCTATCTCCTATGGCAGTGCCATGTGTGCAATGGATGTGATATAGATATATCCCCAATTTGCATGGAGGGTGCATCCACTGAATCTAGTTAAATATTAATCAGGTTTGGTTTCCCAGATATCTCAACAAATTTAGGAATCCACATTGCATCCCTTCTCCCTCCTATAATAAATTATCTGGTTATTGATTATTCTACAGAATAATCAGATTATTCTAGCTTTCCTTTCGTTTTCCAAAAGGAACTCATGGGCCTTACAACAAATTCTCTGAGTGCAGCCATTCAGTTAGCCATTGCTAGGGCTGCAGGATTCTGAGTTGTACTTAGCATTTATTAGTGTTCCGAGTTGCAACAGTAAGTCTGCCCTACAGTCTGTCACAGCAGGTGCCACTGCCTTCTATATCTTGGTCTTTTACATTCTTTGTGGTTTAATATCACATAGCTCAGGTATGGGAGAAAGATAACTATCAGGTTGCAAAACATCCACGTGAGTCTATTTGAAGCATCAAATTCCTCTTATAAAATATAACAATTTTTGTAAGAATAAAAGAAGGCTATGATTAAGTACTTTGTAAAATAAGTTGCAATAACATTTATAATTAATTAGCTTAAGTTTACATGACATAAAAAAATCTTGAATTTTATGTTAATGATTACAACATGTAAGTAACTTCTAATTCCTCAGCATTGTATTATTTCATTTAATGATGACATTAGCCATGTAAACTAGTTTTACAATCAAGGTGGTTGAAACAAAAAGGCTTAACTAAATGCAATGATTCATGAAAGTAGAAGCAGCAAGGCCAGGTCTTCATGTGAAGCAGCGTGGCTCTAGCATGCACAATACTGATCCCCTGCAAGTGGTGAAATTAGGTATTTATATTAGGCCAGATTGCATGGTCTTGGGCAAAAACTGCGTGCCCTCTCTTGGTACATATTAGATTTTATATCTGAAAAATGAGAGATGTATTGTATTTGATGTGATGTCAAGATTCTTTGTAGCTTTAGTTCTTTCAATTTTCCATATTTAACTCTTTTCAAGCCATTCTGTTACCCCTTTCTTCACAGCAAAGCATTACTATTGTAGGCCAGATTGCCCAGGAAATTAGTGTGCATTCTCAGGGAAGACTGGTTAGGGAGCCGGCACACCTGGATAGGAAAAAGGAACACTCCAGGAAGGGTGTGATCTGGTGAAAATGTCTTGCAGAAGAAGGCTTCAACCAGATTATAGAAGGGAAAGGGGTGCCCAGAGTTTCTCCCAAATTGAAACAAGGGGAACTGAACTTCATACTGTTATTCTGCTCAGTTAAGCACAGTTAAGAGCACCTCTGGTAGAAACATAAACTCCCAGATATTTCAAGTTCTTTGCATATTCAATCAAAAAGACTCTGGTTGCTTGAAGATTATCCCACTAATAAAAGTGACAATATGCTTTGCTGAGAGCAAAAGCACATGGAAGCTGGGGGAGGGTCACACAAAAACAGCAAAAGGAATTATAGAGGCTCTGGTCAGAGTACTAACAGTGTTCACTACAATTACCTAATGTGTATTTAAGGAAAAAATCTAAATATTTACTAAAGAAATATTTCTAAATGCAGAGGTATAATTTATAATGCTTTAGTATCATTAATATGGAAAGCAGAGAGAAATATAAATAAAGTATATGTAATCAATTGAGAAAAAGAAATTAAAATAGTAAGCATATAAATAAAAAGATAACTTGGTTAAAGATATCAAAGGAACATAAATGAAAAGAAGTTCCAGTTTCCACATATTTCATTTATTAAAAAAAAGAGACACAGATAGAAAAAGGAAAAAAAGGAAGGAAGGAAGGAAGGAAGGAAGGAAGGAAGGAAGGAAGGAAGGAAAGAAGGAAGGGAAGACCCACTCTTTGTAAGACTGTGATAAACAGAACCATATTTTTTCATTCTTGGGAGTCTAGCATAAGAAAACTGTTTTTAAATTTTTCTGTAAGAATTATGCTACAAATGAGTTGAGATTTGCTTCAATTTTAGTGGTTTTTTGGGGCTGTTTATGATTGGGTGACTTGAGTTCATTTTGTCAGATTACTTGCTTGAAAAATAAATATGAAAAATGCTTATAAAAAGATCAGAGAAGGAAGCAAAAATAGAATGAAAATTCTGTGACTGCCCAGACCAATCTAGTACATTTTATAATTCACAAATTTGTGTTTAGCCTATTTCTTTGCCAAAAAGGAGTAGTTTATCAACACTGCTTGGTTTACAATCTGTGTCCACAGCCCTGGCCCTTGACCTTTTGTCTGCTCAGCATAGTGATGTCTAACTTCTGTTTAAAGTTGTGTGTTCTCAAACTCTTCAGTACCCTCTGCTTTCATGTTTAGATTCATAAATATAGGGCCTTTATGGGCTGACAAGGTAAATCCATCATGGGTAAAGTAGGAAAAAATTTACTTAAAACCGAATTGTAGTCACTTTTAACTTATAAAACTCACTATAGTGCATTTTTGTTTATGAAAACACATTTGATGAGCCACTTGGTTAGGTGGATAGGAAGCCCTCAGAAAGTGGATAAAAGATGACAAAGAATAGACTTGCCTTCTATAACAAAGCAAGAAGTATGGAATTTCAAGGAGCAACCCAGTGAGAAGAGAGAGAACCCCCTGGTAAAGACTAGGTGGGAAACTCTCTACAGAGGTGGATGCTTACAAGCTTTGAAGAGCAGACATGTCTAATAAATAGGTCACTGTAAGTTACCTATTCTGAAGTGCTGTGGTAAATTTTCCTCCATTACCTTTAAATTCTCAGTAAAGGGACCTACACTTACAACTTCGAGACAGGCTTGTTTTAGAGTAAAGGGAATGGGCATGTCCAGTAAAGAAACAGAGGCCCAGTGTGGAGAGGAAAGTGGCATCAGCACTGAGACCTGATACAAACTTGGTTTTTTCCCCACATTTATAAAGAAAGCCATCCTTAGAGAGGTAAAAGGAAAAAGTCAAGGCATAGGATGAATGCATACTTTCACCCTGGTTTGAATATATGTGGCTGATACCACTTCTGCTAAAGAAACCTGATGTTTTGGCAACTCATGTTCATTACATCTGTAGGAATCTTTCTTTTCAGAAATTTTATTGATTATGCAGTTACAGTTGTCCCAATTTTTCCCCTTTGCTCCCTTCCACCTGAAACCCCCTCTTCCCTTCAGTAATACCCCCACTTAGCTCATGTCCATGGGTTATGCATATACCTTTCCTATACCATTCTTGACATTCTCCTGTCTACATTTGTAGGAATCTTTCACAGTAGTCTAATCAGTGTTTCTCAACTGTAAAAAACATAAGAATCATGAGAAATTGGAAGCATTATTAATAAACAGATTCTGATTTAATAGGTCTAGCACAGAATCTGAGATTTTTTGTTTTGAATAAGGTCCTAGAGGATGTTTTGAGACATAAATGAGGCAATATAAGTAAAGTGACTATATGTTATAGGTATTTAACAAACATGAAATATTTTCCTATTTTAAAACCCATGTATCCCTGTCAGGTGACACAGTGGATAAGGCACCAACCTGCAAACCCAAAGATTGCTGGTTCGATTCCCAGCCAGGGCACATAACCTGGTTGCAAGCCAGGTCTCCAGCCAGGTCCTTAACTGGAGGCAGGTGAAAGGCAAACATACATTAATGTCTCTTTCCCTCTCTACCTCTCTTCCTTCCCTTCTCTCTAAAAAATAAATTAAATAAATAAATAATAAAAATAAAAACAATGTAAATTCAGTTAAGAATATATGACCTTATAATAACCTTCTTTTGTGGGGAGATTTATAAGTTACACTCCATAATAATTTAGTGATTTTTTTGCATATTCATAAAATTGTGCAACCACTACTGTGTAATTTCAGAATATTTTAATTACCCCAAAAGGAAACCCTATACCTATTAGGAGTCACTCCCACTCCTTCTTCCTGCCAGTCCTTAGCAACCACTAATTTATATTCTATCTCTATGGATTTGCCAAATCCAGACATTTCATGTAAGTGAAATTAAATAATATGTATTCTTTTAAGTCTGACTTTTTTTTTTAGTATAATATTTTCAAGGTTCACCCACAATGTAGTAATTATTGGTGTTTTATTCCTTTTTATAGCTAAATAACATTTAATTGTATGACAATCCTGTTTTTTTTGTGTGTGTGTATTCATCAGTGATGGATATTTGAATTATTTGCACTTTTTGGCCATTATTAATAATGTTATGATGTATTTGTGTTGATCGTTGTTTTAATTTCTCTTAGACATATACAAATGAGAACTGCTAACTCATAAGATCATTTCATGTTTACCACAGCAGCCACACAATGTAACTCTCCCTATAAGGGTTCCAGTTTCTCCAAATATTTGCAAAGCTTATTGTCCTTTTTAAAATTTTAACAGCCATCAGAGTGGTATAAATGTTATTGCATCGTAGTTAAAAGTTGCATTGCCCTAATGACCATTGGGTATATTTTTTATACTTCTTGACTTCTTATATCTGTTTTTTTTTTTTTTTTTAGAAATGTCTATTAAAAATTTTTGCCCATTTGATAAATGGGTTATTTGTCTTTTATTGTTTCAAGAGTTCATTATATGTTCTGAACACTAGACTCTTACTAGATATATGACTTTTAAATATTTTCTGTATTTAGTTGTGGATCTCTTTCAATTTTTCCTATTTATAGCCTGTTGAGTACTTAAGATTTGTACAATAATGTTTTTTAAAATCAAAGAAAATTTTTGGACTTTATTCATTCAACTATTTTTTCTGCCTCTTCTCTTTTTCTTCTTCTGGGAACCCTGTTATACTTATTTAGTATATGCAGTGCAATTCCACAGGTCTCTGGGGTTCTGTTCATTTTTCTTCCCTTATTTTTGTTCCTCAGAGGTGATCATATCAATATATCTACCTCCATGTTTGATGATATTTTTCTTCCACCTGCTCAAATCTGCTGTTGAGCTCCTCGGTAAAATTTTCAAGTTTTGTACTTTTCAAGTCAAGACTTTTATTTAGTTCTTTTTTATCATTTATATTTCTTTACTGATCTTCTCTATTTAGTGAGATATAATTCTCATACATTTTTAGTTCTTTAGACATGGTTTCCTTTATGTGTTTGAATATATTTAAAATAGCTCATTAAAGTCTTTTAAAATATATATTTGATTTATTTTGCTATTACAGTTGTCCCAATTTTCCCCCCTTTTCCCCCTCCAGCTAGTATCCCATTTCCTCCAGCAGTGCTCCCCTTAGTTCATGTCCATGTGTCATGCATATAAGTTTTTTGGCTTCTCCATTTCCTTTATTCTTCTTAACATCCCCCTGTCTATTCTGTAACCACCAATATATACTTTTTTTCCCTTTCACATCCAGATAATTCACAATTTAATTACTGCCTTCTGTTATCTTCTCAAGTCATATTAATACAAAGTTTTCTTTTCATTATTTCAAAATGTTTCCATTAATTCATTTGTTTAAAGAATTACTCTCTTACCATAATGTGAGTTGCAATATTACCAAACACATTCAAAAATACATTTACACAGTACACAGTTTTACACATATTTAAAGTACATACTGGATTTTGAACAGTTAATACAAAAAATTTAAAATGTGCCAATAGCTTATATAATTATTACATGTTAAGTGATAGTAAAAAGTCTTTTTTTATTAAGCCCAAAACCTGGGCTTCCTAAGGGAAACTTCTTCTTTGATTTGTTTTTCCCTGTGTATGAGTCATGCTTTGTTCCTACGTATGTCTTATCATTTTTGGTTGAAAACTGGCATTTTATAAAATATAAAGTAACCACTCTGGGAATTGTATTTTTCCCTTTTCTACAGCTTGATGTTATTGCTGTTGTAGTAGTTGTTGTCGTATAGTTGTAGCAGTTGTTGTAGCATTGTTGTTGTTTGCTTGCTAAATTTTTTAATCTAATTCTTTAAAATTGTATATGATCACTGGAATTTTTGCACAGTTGCCAAATGGTTAGTTAATGAAATGACATAGATCTTTTTTGAAACATATGAAACCAGTAACTCTCCCAGTCTTTGCTAAGTGGTTCTGGATCTGTTGGGGCATGTCTTCCAGACTCTGTCTGGCAATGTGCTCTGGCAATGTGGAACTCTATCTTTACCTTCCCTTCCTGCTTATGCAGAGTGTCAAGGTCAGCCAGAGAATAAAATTTAGACCTTTATCAGGTTTTCCCTAGGCCTGTGAACAGCCCTTTGAATGTGCATGGTCTTTTACATTCTGACAAGTATTTTGAAATTTTCAAAAGGCCCTATGGGCATTTCACTTGCCAATTTTTTCTTTTAAGTTTTTCTTAGTCTATTGTATGCCCCAACTGTTCAATACTGCTTCAGACAGCTACAAAGTTAAAAAATTTCCTCTAATTTTTAAAAAACAAATGCTCCTGGGGACAGACTTTGCTTATAGCATGAACTCTGGGTCATATGAAGTAGTCAGCCTTGTAATTGGGTCTTGCAGGGAATCACCACAGAGGTCAAATAATGACAATTCCCTGGCAATAAAGCTTTTAATTGTCTCTAACTCCACTTTTCCCTCCCTAGTTTGCTAATTTTCACTGTGACTGTAGGCTTTTGGTTTTCAAGGCTACTGTAGAGCTAGAGAGAGGAATGAAAGAAACTAGGACAGCCTTACAGGTCTTCCAAGATTGAGCCATTTTTAAAATGCTCCCCATATTGCTGCTCTGATTAATTTCTACAGTTCTAAAGAGGTGGATTTAGACCCTTTTGCCAATTTCCTTATTGTTTTCATAGAGGAGAAAATATAGAGTTTCTTCCTCACTCTATGACTTTGGTTACATCTTTCTTAATACATTTTGTTACCAAAAACACAATGAGATATGATATCCAGGAGAAATTTTTGACTAGTATATTGACTATACTATTTTGATGAGTTCTTATAAAAGAGTTCTCTAGTACATAAGGCACTAGTCCATCAATAAAGTAATGATAAGCATAACTCTGAGGACTTTCTAGATCCCTAAATGTTCCTCATTTGGTAAACAATGTGTTAAATTTGCACAGGTCCCATTTATTACTTTGAATTTCATTGTTTCAACACTGAAAATATAGCTACAAAAGCCGTGAGTTTGAAATTCCTGGCTCCAGCAGCACTGAGAGGAGTGAAAAGGGATATACATAAAAATTTGAACCAAGAATATGAATGCAAGGAATAGGCCTTCAGTGGTCAGGGGAACGGGGTAGGGGGGAGGGGGAGGTAGAGGCAAAGAAGGGGAGCAGCTTAGATAAGAACCTAGTATAAAGGAACCATGGACATGGACAACAGGTGGGATTGACTTTGGGGGGAATGGGTGGGTGGGGAGGGGGACAGAGGGGAGCAAAAAGGGGATGGATATAATACAACAACAATAAAATTTAAAAAAAAAATTGAAACAAAAGTGATGGTTGGGGTTAAATAAAGGCAACCTCAGACCAAGGAAGGATTCAAATTAGTCTTTTAACTTCCACCCCAATTCTTAGGGCAAAGAGTGATAGCGGGAACAGTATTTCTTCTTCTTGATTATACACTTTCCAAAGCAACAGTTTTCAAGGAATGGCCAGTTTCTGTTTTAGGGTATTTGTACCCTAGACAGTCTTAAGCCTAAGACCTGGGCTCCAGGAATTCAGGTCTAATTTTAGCAAGCCCCAGTAAATCTGCTGCCCCCGAAGTAACTACTGATACCAATGATTGCCTGTGTCCTTCAAAAATATCTTAGTCTGCTGGCAAGAATTCTGTAACTTCTCTGTTCTCAGAGCCAACTCCCCCAGAGCCATCTGCAGAAAGTCCCTTCAACTCCCTCTCTCCTTATCCCCTTAAAACCCCCTGCCTTGTTGCTGTTCAAGGCTGGCACCTTTTTGGTCTCATTTCACCTGCTTGCAGCTGACCAAATGAATCTTTTAAACTCATTGTCTGTTCTGTCATTTCTCCTCTCACTCTGATAACAGATGGCAATTATCTTTTGGTGGGAAAGAGGTACCCAGATAAATAAAACTATAAAACATGACACATATTATTAAAATTGTAAATATATATATTATTTTACATTTCAGTTTGAGATTTTTTATATTATATTTATTCAGGTGACATTGATTAATAAAATCATTCAGGTTTCAGGTGTACACTTCTATAATGCAGCATCAGTATATCATATTGTGTGTTTGTCACCCCAAATCAGGTCTCCTTCTAATCATTTATCCCCCCTTATATTGTCTGATATATGCCCCCGCCTTCCTTTCCCTCTGGCATCACCATACCTTTATCTTTATCTATTAGGATTTCTCTTTTTGTTTAATCCTTTTATATTTTTCACCCAGGCCAGTAAGTGCCTTCCTCTCTGACAGCTCTCAGTCTGTTCTCTGTATCTATATGTTTCTATTTGTCTGTTTATTTTGTTCATTAGATTCCACATGTTAAATGAAATCACATGGTATTTCTATCTCTGACTGGCTTATTTTTCTTAGTATAATAAAGAAAAATTTCTCCAGAACCATCCACCCTGTTGCAAAGAGTAAGAGTTCTTTCTTTTTTTTTATAGCTAAGTAGCACTCCATTGTGTAAATGTACCACAGCTTTTTTATCCACTTGTCTGCTGATTGACACTTAGACTATACCCACATTTTGGCTATTGTAAATAACTCTGAAAATAATATGGAGATACATATATTCTTTCGAATTAGTGTTTTGAGTTTTTAAAAATTTATTCCCAGAAGTGGAATCACTGGGTCTTGAGGCAGTTCCATTTTTTATTTTATGAGGTAAGTTCATAATGCTTTCCACAGTGACTGCATCAGTCTGCATTGCCATTAACAATGCATCAGGGTTCCCTTTCTCCACATCCTCACCACCAGCACTTGTTTGTTGATTTACTGATGATTGCCATTCTGACAGATGTGAGGTGATATCTTATTGTAGTTTAAACTTGCATCTCTCTGAGGATAAGTGATGTTGAGCATCTTTTCATGTCTGTTGGCCACCTGTATGTCCTCTTGAGAGAAGTATTTATACAGAATGTTTGCCCATTTTAAATTAAATTGTGTTTTAAAAATATTTTATTTATTATTTTTAGAGAGAGGGGAAGGCGAAGAGGAGAGAGAGAGAAACATCAATGTGTGGTTGCCTCTCACACAACCCCAATCAGAGACCTGACCTGTAACCCAGGCATGGCTGCAATCAGAGACCTGACCTGTAACCCAGGCATGGCTGGAATTAAACTGATGACCCTTTGGTTTTCAGGCCAGTGCTCAATCCACTGAACTACACCAGTCAGAATGGATTATTTGGTCTTTGGTGGTAAGTTGCGTAAGTTCTTTATAAATTTAAATATTAACCTCTCATCAGATGTATCTTCAGCAAATATGTTCTCCTGTTCATTGGGTTGTTTTCATTTTGTTGATGGTTTCCTTTACTGTGCAAATTAAAAACTTTTTAGTTTGATATAGTCCCATTTGTTTATTTTTGCCTAAGAAGATACATCAGAAAAAAATATTGCTACAAGAAATGTCTGAGATTTTACTGCCTGTGTTTTCTTCTAGGATTTTTCTGCTTTCCAGACCAATAGTTAAGTCTTTAGTCCATTTTAAGTTTATTTTGGTGTATGGTGTAAGCAGGTTTTCTAGTTTCTTTTTCTTTCTTTGTTTCTTTTTTTCTTTCTTTTTTGCACATATCTGTCCAATTTTCTCCATGCCATTTATTGAGTAGACTGTCTTTACCCTATTGTATGTTTTTGTTTCCTTTGTCAATATTAATTAACTATAAAAGCCTATGTTTATTTCTGGGTTCTCTATTCTGTTTTATTGATCTCTATATCTGTTTTAACTACTGTGCTGTTTTGATTACTGTGTGGCCTTCTTTAGTTTGATATCAGGTAGTGTGATTTCCTCTAATTTTATTCCTCTTTCTTAATATTGCTATTGCTGTTCAAGGTCATTTTTGGTTCCCTATAAATTTTTGGAAATATGCCATTGGTACTATTATAGAAATTGCACTTAATTTAAAGGTTTCTTTGGGTAGTATGGACATTTTAATGATGTTAATTCTTCCTATCTGTAAATAAGGTATATGATGCCACTTATTTGTATTTTCTTCCATTTTTTCTTCAGTGTCATATACTTTTCTGAGTACAAATATTTTACAATCTTCATTAAATTTATTCTTGGGTATTTTCTGATGCAATTTTATATGGAATTGTTTTCTTAGTTTCTTTTGCTGGTAGTTCATAATTGGCGTATAAAAATGCTACTGGTTTCTCTATATTTATTTTGTATCATGCTACTTTAATAAATTAATTTTTCAGATCTTGTAGTTTTTTAGTGAAATCTTTAGGCTTCTTTATATACATTATTATGTCATCTGCAAATTTTACTTCTGATAATTTTACTTAAATCTGATAATTTTACTTCTTCTTTTCCAATTTAGATGCCTTTTATTTCTTCTTGTCTGATTGCTGCAGCTAGAACTTCTAGTACTATGTTGAATAAGAGTGTGAAAATGGAAATTCCTGTCTTTTCCCCAATCTTAAAGAAAAATATTTTAGTTTTTGCCAATCGAGTGTGATTATTTGTTTTGAGTTTGTCATATGTGGCTTTTATTACATTGAGATATGTTTCCTTTGTTGCTACTTTGCTGAGAGTTTTTTTTTTTTTTTATCATAAATGGGTGTTGAAATTTATAAATTTCTATTTTGTATCTATTGATGTGATCATGTGGTTTTTATCCTTCATTTTGTTTATGTGGTGTATCACGTTTATTGATTTGTGAATGTTGTACCAACCCTACATCCCTAGAATAAAACCCACTTGATCATGACATATGATCTTTATACCGTATTGGTGGATGCAGTTTACTAACATTCTGCTGAGGATTTTAGTGTCTATGTTCAGAGATTTTGGCCTATACTTTTTTTTTATTTGTAGTGTCCTTATTAGATTTTAAAATTAAGTTGACTAGGATGATGCTAGTCATTGTAAAATGAGTGTAGGAGTTATTTCTGCTCTTAAATTTTTTGGAATGATTTAAAAACTATACTAGATATTAGTTCTTTGAATGTTTGGTAAAATTCATCCATGTATTTATCTGGTTTAGGATTTTGGTTTATTGGAAGTTTTTTTTTTTTTATTACAAGCTTCAGTTTCATTAGTCGTAATCAATTTATTCAGATTTTCTGATTCTTCTGATTTAGTTTTAGAAGATTGTATATTTCTAGGAATTTATCAGTTTCTTTCAGATTGTCCAATTTGCTGGCATATAGTTGTTTCTAATATTGTCTTACAATCCTTTGTATTTCTTTGGTGTCAGTTGTTACTTGTCTTCTTTCATTTCTGGTTTTATTTATTTGGGTTCTCTCTCTCTCTTTTTAATGAATTTGGTTAAAGTTTTGTCAACCTCATTTATCTTTCAAAGATCTTTATTTTATTGATATTTTGTTTTTTTAGACTCTGTTTATTTCTGCTCTGATCTTTATTATTTCCTTTTTTCTACTCACTTCGGGATTTGTTTGTTTTTCTAGTTTCTTCAAGTGCAAAGTTAGATTGTTTATTTGAAACTTTTCTTGTTTCTTGAGGCAGGCCAGTAACACTAGGAATTTTTCTCTGAGGACTGCTTTTGCTATGGCCCATAGATTATGGGTTGTGTTCTCATTTTTATTTGTTACAAGTTATTATTTGATTTCTTCCTTTATCTAGTTTTTAACCCATTACTATTTTGTAACATATTATTTAGCCTCCATGATTTTGTGTCATTTTTTAATAATATTTTATTTTTAATTTTTTAAAAAGATTTTATTTATTATTTCCAGAGATAGGGGAAGGGAGAGAGACAGAGAGGGAGAGAAACATTAATGTATGGTTGCCTTTCACCTGCCCCCAGCTATGAATCTGGCTGGAGACCTGGCTGGAGACCTGGCTTGCAACCTGGTTATATGCCCTGGCTGGGGAATTAAGCCAGCAACCTTTGGGTTCGCAGGCCAGGGCCTATCCAGTGATCCACGAGCCAGGGCTTCTTTTTTTATGTGATTGAGTTCTAGTTTTATAGTATTATGGTCAGAGAAGATGATTTATATGATTTTACTCTTAAATTTATTGAAACGTGTTGTGGCCTAACATGTGGTCTATTTTAGAAAAAGTGCTATGTCACTTAGAAAGAATGTATGTTCTGTTGTGTTAGGATAAAATGCTCTGTAATATCAATTACATCCATCTTATCTAGTATGTCCTTTTAGGCCACCATTTCCTTGATGTTTTTTCTGAAAGATTTATTGGTTGATGTCAATGGGATGTTAAAAATCCCCTACTGTGACTGTATTACTGTCAATTTCTTTATGTCCTTCAACATTTGCTTTACATATTTAGGTGCTGTTATGTTGGGCGCATAAATATTTGCAAGGGCTATATCCTTTTGGTGGATTTCTCCTTTATCATTATGTAGTATCCTCTTTTGTCTCTTATCATAGTTTTTATTTTGAAGTCTACTGTGTCAGACACAAGTATTACTACACAAGCTTTTATTTTTTTTTCCTTTCTAGTTGCCTGAAATATCTCTTATTATCTCTTTACTTTTAGTCTGTGTGTATCTTTTGTTCTGAGGTGGATCACTTGTAGACAGGACATATATGGGTTCTTTCTTTCTTTTGCCTTTTTCCTATTACCATTTATATACCATCCCCTTATACACCATCTCCCAACACCCCTGTAGTCACCACACTTTTGTTTATGTCCATGAGTCTTTTTTCTTTTTTTTCCCCAATTTCTCTACCCTTCAGCTACCCTGTTTTTTGATTGGTGCTTTTGAAATAATTATTGATAAGTACATATATTTTTATTTTTATTATTTTTTATAATCCATACCCAAAGGCGTGTTTTTCCATTGATTTTTAGAGAGAGAAGATGGCAGAGAAGGAAAGGAAGAAGAGAGAGAAACACCAGTTTGTTGCTCCTGTACGTTCCCAGACTAGAAATCAAACTAGCAACATTTTAGTACATGATATGATGCACCAACCAACTAAGCTATGTGTCCAAGGTGATATTTTTGTCATTTTATTCTTTTAACTATGTTCCTCTGTTTTGTTTTTTTTTTTTTTTTCTTTCTTTCTTTCTTTTCTTTTTTCTTCTCTTTAAGAAGGCTTCTTAACATTTCTTGTAATACTGGTTTGGTGGTAACAAAATCCTTTAGCTTTTTTAGGTCTAATAATCTCTTTGTTCCATTTTTAATTTTAAATGACAGCCTTACTGGGTAAAGTAGTCTTAATTGTAGGTCCTTGATGTTTATCCCTTGATGTTGAATATTTCATGTCAATCCCTTCTGCTCTGAAATGTTTCTGTTGAGAAATCAGTTGACATTCTTATGGGAGCACTCTTGTAGGTAACTAACTCTCCTTCTGTTTCTGTTTTTGAGATTTTCTCTTTGTCCTTAACCTTTGATGTTTTAATTTTGATGTGTCTTGTTGTGTGATTTTCTTTGTTCATTTTGTTTAGGACTCTGCACTTCAGGGACTTTTATGTCTTTTTCCTTCATGGGACTCTTTGTACTTCATGGACATGTATGTCTTCTTCATTCACCAAGTTGAAGTAGTTCTTAGTCATTATTTCTTTAAATAGGTTCTTGATTCTTTGTTCTCTCTCTTCTCCTTCTGGTGCCCCTATGATGCAAATGCTGTTATGCTTCATGTTGTCTGAAAGATCCCTTAAACTATTTTCATTTTAAAAAATTATTTTGTTTTTGCTGCTCTGATTTAGTGTTTTTTCCTACTTTGCTCTCCAAATTGCTGATTTGATCCTTTACTTCACGTGACCTATTGTTTATTTCTTCCAGTATATTTTTAATTTTAGATATTTTATTCTTTGTTTCTGACTGGTTCTTTTTATGATTTTTATTTCTTTTTTCATGTTGTTGAACACCCTTATAATCATCCTTATAACCATTGCTTTAAACTCTATATCTGATGAATTATTTGCTTTCATTGCATCTGGCTTTTTTTCTGGAGATTTCTCCTTTTCTTTTAATTGGGGCATTTTGTTTATTTCGTCTCACTTGGCGGCCTATTTGTGTTTGTTTTTATTATTAGATAGATTGTCTGTGACTTTCAGTTTTGGTGGGATGGCCTTATGTAGTAGATCTCTGGGGTCCAGTGGTGCAGTCTACTTGGTCACCTATGCTGGGTGCCCAAGGAATGTCCCTTATGTAGGTTAGGTGGACCCCCCTGTTGTAACTGAGTCTTGATTGCTATTGGGCCATTCATGCATGAAGTCAATTCCCAGGTTGGCAGAATGTGAAGCTCAATCTTGACCACAGCATGTGAGGGGCTGTGCAGATGCTGATTATATAAAATGAACTTCACCTCTGCAGGTTCTGTTGCTTGCCAAGTTCTCCCTTTGGATGTAACACTTTTGAAGCTAATTGAATACTTACTTATCTGATATTTTCTGAAACTGGCCACTGTCTGTGTTAGTTCTGAGCTTTTTGTGAGAGACTCTGGTGAGGGCCAGTGTCAGATGTTATCAGCAATTGGCCTGGGCAACCTGTTTGGAGCTACAAGTGATCCATAGTTTGTGGATTCCTCTGTTGTGCCTGGGTATGTGCAGAAAGAACCAAGCTATGCACCAAGGCTGACTTTTACCAGCAGCAGGCCTGTGGGGATATCATCAAAAGTCTTCAGGCACCTCAAGATCTGCCAACTGCCTGTTAAGCTCAGTCACTGGATGAGCCCTTGGCGATACTCAAGTTGCATGAGATATGTTCTTAGCGAGTCACCAAGCTGGTGGTGTTCACCAGATTAATACAGGTTCAAAGCTGGTGCCAAGGCTGGGTCTGAGGCCACTCAGATAATGTCCCTGGGTATACTAAGCCTAGCTGCCACCAGCTGGTTACTGACATACCTTTGTATTGGAGCAAAATCTCAGGGAATTGGCAGGGTAAAGCCAGCAGAGTTTATCAGGACCAAACAGAGCAAGATTCAGCTGTGTTAGGGGAGGGTTTTGTTCCAGTTGGGTGCGAGAGGGAAAATGGTCCTAATTTTCCAATTAGGTCCAAATGCTAGAGACATTCTTTACCATATTCTGCCAAGAGGAGATGGAGCTGTGGGGTGGGGCTACGGGAAGGGCTGTAGGAGGGGGTCAGGCATCTCCCAGGAGGGGAAGTTGTTAGTTGTGCTTCATTGCAGGTAGGAGTTGTGGCCCCCACCCCAGAGCTACACAGATCAGTTTGTGCTGGTTTTCCCCTGACCTCAACAGGGCAAAGCCACTGAGTTGAGCTGGTGGGACCACCCAAACTCAAAGTGTGAGTCTGCTGGAAGTCTGGAGGGTGGGGCTCACACATCTCCCATGAAGGGGAAACACAAGTCAGGTTCATTGGAAAGTGATAGAATCACACCAACCTTAAAACCGCACAAATCAGCCACTAACACCCTGTGAGTCAGTGCCCAGACCTCTACATCCTGCACAAGGGAACTGACTCCTCAGCAGGGCAAAAGCTCAGAAGAGTGGGGTGAGAAAAGAGTCCAGGGAATGAATGGGGCTATTGCTTTCCAATAGGCTGATTATACATGAAGAGTACTGCCCCAGCTAAAAAAGATGGCATTTGAGGTATGGGAGAGACTCAGCCCAGGTATCCTGCCAGCTGACCCTTCAGTTCTCCCCCAGAGCCAAAAACTCCAGCCTTTCTTCATGTGACTCCACTCTCCTTCATTCTCCCTTACCAGAGCCCAAGGTAAATGGCTACAACCAAAATTTTGTGTGTGGGCCCTTAAAGAGGGTGCCTGTGCCTCTAGAGGACTCTAGTCTTTCTCTGACAAAGAGAAATCTCACTGTTTTCACAGCCAGATGCTTTGTAGCCACCTCTTCCCAGCTCAAGTGCTCTGGACTAGCAAGCCTGGCTTGTGGTTGAGGCCAAAGTTCTTCAGTGGGAAACTCTGCAGCTGAGGTATCCTTCTGGAACTTCAGGTACCTGCTGTGGGAGCAGGGCCAGCCCTTATCGCATCTCAGCCCTCCATGCCAGTCTCAATGTGGCTTCTTCTACAGATTCTTGGTTATAAGATTTCTCTTCTGCTAGTCTTCAGTTGGTTATTCAGGATGATTATTTTATATTTTAGTTGTGATTTCAGTTTGGTCCTAGGAGGAGGTGAGCGTAGTTTCTACCTACTCTACCACCATCTTGGATTTTCTTGCCTTACCTTGTTTTTAGTTTGAGAGTTATTAAATAGTAAGATTCATATATCCTCCATATCATCCAATATAAAGTTATATTTGGAAATAGTAACTTTTTATTAATTACATTAATTAATATTGTGTTTTAAGATATATGTACAGTGTTTTAAAACTTGCAAAATAAAATCACATTTGTTTTTCATTGTTAACATCATAATAATTCTGGAGTTAGAAAGTGTTTCCCACATTTTATGGACATATATATATATATATATATACAATTAAGATAGATTTATATAACTGAAACTCAGTGTTCCATAAATTTGAGTAGTAAGGATTCAGACTTAGGTTTTCTATTTGTTAGTGCTTTTCCACTGCCCATATCCTTAATTATATTAAAGAATCAAGAATTTACTGATCATACTCTCAACTCTACTTATTGATTTATTGACACACATTCTAAATCCATCAGATACTTAATACCTTTGTTTTCAGAAATGTATTTTAGCTTTACCAAGGGTTTGCAACTCAGTTTAAGGTGTCTTTGAAAATATAGTGTGCTGGACCATCTTTGATGTATAGAGTTGTCTTCCCCCTGGATGACATTTCTGATACATTGTCTGAGGACAAAAGACAGAGCACCCCCATGATGCTCCATCTTCTGCCACACATATACACACTTTTTTTTTTTTAATTAAAAGGGAAGAAAGAAATACAAAATGATCATTTTCTATAGATAAAGGGAATTTTTGGATAATTTGAATGATACATGTTTGCCTGAAAGCTTTAAAGATTAAAGGTGTCACTTTTTACCCATTTGACTTGTAGAATGAAGTGCTCTTGAGTGTGCCTTGTTACTGCAAAGGGTCATTAGAAAGCAGCTTCCAGAAAAAAAACTGAAAGATTTTTGTGAGGAAGTGTAGTTCCCTTTAGGGCATTCCTTCAATATACTTGTTGATTGCTACAAATTTTATTGTTCACAAACTTTTTGATGTAACTTCTAAATCTTTCCAGATCGGTCTTATAAATTTTAATGTAAAACATGGGGTATCTTTTATCATTCTTCAAGACTAGATAATAATTCTAGAGTGTTTATTAGGTTTCTCTCTGATACCTCCATGATTAGAGAAGGTAAGGGCGCATTTAGGGTTCAAAATCAGGAAATAAATCATGCTTTGCCTAAGAGTTTCTCCATATTCAGTCAATTGTTCATAGAAGTCAGTCAGATATGTGCCCTGGAGAATCACTAGGAATGCAAGTTGTGAGTTTATTTCTTTAAAAGTTCCAGAGAGAAAAGGAACAACAAGCAGAACACTGCAGGGGGTGGCAAATACTGCATAATTATTTGCAGATCTGCCTTAAGGCAAAAGAGCACCAACATTTTCTATCAGGTCTGCACACCAGGGGAAAACTTCCTTATTAATGGAATATTTCCAAAGGAGATTATTTTATATTTAAATCATTCCCAAAGTGATAATTCTGAGATTTTTGCCTAATGTTTTCTTTAAATCATTAACCATAAAGGTGTCATTTTGGTCTTTAATATTATTCCATGTAGTAGAGATTATAAACTGTTTCTTTTTACAACTATGAGGAGGTCATAGTTGAATGGATCTTCTTATTCTGGTCCCAGGTGGAGAGTTTTTCATACAACCAATGATCAATACTACAGTTGGCTACTATCCTAAACTCTTCTTCTATGCTTCCAAAGCATAGTTGGCTTTCCTCCCAAAGTACAATAGAAGCCAGTTGGCCTGATTAGTCTCTAAGGGGGTCAACTTTGTAATTTCCAACACTGTGAAATTCCTTTAGGTAAAAAAACTCAGAGTTATCTGTTTTCATTTTCTGTCTCTTAACTGTGCTTGGAATCTAATCATCATTGTTCAGTGGGTAGTTTTCTCCAATCCATGCATACAACACCATTCCTATTCCACTTTATTCGCTACTCAATAAAAATGCCTCTCTCTCTCTCTCCCTCCCTCTCCCTCTCTCTCTCTCTCTCCACACACACACACACACACACACACACACCATGCACAAGCAGGTATAAGCAAAATTATTGGTCAGTATGTTGGTAAAATGTCCCAAGAAGTCTACAATCAAAAGAGAAGATATTTACATATGCTTACAGCCCAACATTAGTTAAAAACAATGATTTTTTAGCTATTGAATTAAGAAAAGATGTTAGTCAAACTCCCAAGAAAGATAACAAAATCCTTGAAGTAGTTTGTGTGTTTTATAAATTTTATCAGCTTGTATCTATGGTGTTAAACAATTTACTGATACAGTTCTATGACTTCTAAAATAGCCTTTGTTGAGCTAACTAGACTATAAAGAATGTTCTGTCAACTTCAGATACACCTTTTGTCTCACCCCTATGGAATTCCTATGCTTTTCCAATGTTTTTCAAAGGTACTAAATATTGGAAGATAATTTTACTTCATATTTCCCATGGAAAAAGGAAGCATAATTCCATGGGACATATTTAACTCATAATTACTTTAACTCATAATTATTAGCATGTGCATATTTTTTAAATGTTGAAATGAGAGCTATACATTTATGTCAATATCAATTTTGAACTTTACCTGAGCCCTGTTCTCCTGAAAAATGGCAATGTTAAAGAAAACTGTCCACACCATTTTTGGTTTTCAGAAATCCTTTCACCCTTTTGTGTTCCAAGAAATGACCGCCCACTAAGAACCTCCCTCCCCTCTCCCTATGACTAAGATAAGACACCTTATCTACTCTTTCTCATAGCTTTCACAAGACTATTAGATGACCCCCTGTTTACCTGTGATGAGGCCAAACAGAGACCCTTTTCCTTTTTTCTGTAAAAGACAGATATAGGCCCTTCAACTTCTTGTTCATTTCATGAAAGATTACTGAAAATTAGGTTTTTCCCTCAAAATCTCTATTGACACAGAGATCATCATTTCTTGTTCAGCTCACTTACTGACACTTCATCTAATTGCAAAACAACTTCAACTGTAAATCAATCTTTGTTCCTTTCTATAAGAGTCAAGGACAAGCGTACCATGCAGAGACAGTCTGATCTTCGGATCTGGGTGCTCTCTGTATTGCAATTGCCTGATAAAATCAGTTCAGTTTTCTTGTTCTATTATTATTATTATTTTGGGGCCTGAACAAAACTACAATTCTGGTTAGGTAATTCCAAATAAAACTCTGTAGCTAGTTGTCAAGTTCATCACCAAGCAGACCTTGAATAAGATTTTTTCCTGTACTATCTGCAATTGGCTTTAGCACTGCATACAGGCATGGTCACATACAAATATGAACACACAACTGTACCTTTGTTGAGCTCTGTGTTTAATATAGGATAATGGTAAATCTCAAAAGGCGGGATAAAGAACTGGTTTTCTAAGCCATCAAAAGCCCTATTCACAAGGGGTAAGCTCCATTAGCTAGGTTTCATTTGATATAAAAACATAAATAAATTAGATGGTGTTTTCCTTCTTTCTACCTTGATTTCTAGGCATCAGGCAAGTTTTGTCCTCTTGTGATATCTTTTCTTGGAGACAAAACAGATGGGCCAAGTTTGCTATGAGCTACTAATACTTATTCCTGGTAATTTTGTGGGTTTCCTCTGAGAAAGTCATATGGTGTGTGAGTTGGAGGGGTACACAATGGAGGGAATAAATGTATATTCCTGATGTGTGGCTTTGAGGTCAATGTCTTTTTGCTGGTCCTAAAACTTACAGACCCCACCAGGATACAGTTTGTTAATGGTGATAATGTAGTGCCAAACTCCTGTGTCTTCTGCAAAACTTGTTGGGCTAGGCGGGCTCACCAGATAGTGCTCCATAGAGGTAATTTGGATTTTTATTAACTAAGAATACTTGCTATGATTTTGGAGCTGCCATTCAAAGCACTAGACACATCACACATGACATTTTCAACTGCACAACAGCATGTTGAAAGTCAGATTTGGATCTATCTGACTCTAAAATTTCTGCCTTGTCCTTTACTGATGATCTATGTTAAGAATAAATCTCCTCCAGAAAAAAAGATATAGATTGTGAAGTACTTGAAAACCTTTATAGACTACCCATAATCCTCTGAAGAGATTGTGTGTGTGTGTGTGGGCGGGGGCAGGGATAACTGTAAATTCTTACTTATATTTGAATATTCTGTTAAATAAAGTAAGAAGTTGGGCCCTTATTGGGCACATTAGCTACTGTGTGACCAAAGGTCTCAGGTGCCTGTGTCAAGAGTGTCTCTCAGCAGGTGTCTCTGAACAGCTCAACAGGGAGTCCCCAGGTTACAGGCAAAAAGTAAAACAGAAGAGAAATTGTGGGAAATGATCTGATTGCTTTTTCCCTATAGAGTGTTATGAAAATTTTTATCCCCAAATCTAAGGAAACATCATGTAGAATTCCAGAAAAATGCAGGTGAGGCCCTTGTAGATGCCATGTCGCAGTCACTCCAGATCTTTCTGCACAGCCATGGTCACCCCCCACCACACTGGATTGTTCCACAGGGCTGTCTGCAGTGAGCCTTTGGGCCAGGTCTCCTTCAAGCTGTTTGTAGACAAAGTTCCAAAGAGAGCAGAAAACTTTGATGCTCTGAGCACTGGGGAGAAAGGGTTTGTTTATAAAGTTTCCTGCTTCCACAGAATTATCACAGGATTTATATGCCAGGGTGGTGACTTCACACACCACAATGGCACAGGCAGCAAGATTGGAAAGAAGGAAGTAAAACTGTCATTATTTGCAAATGACATGATAGTGTACATACAAAACCCAATAGACTCCACTGAAAAACTACACCTAATAACTGAATTTGGGAAAATAGCTGGATACAAAGTTAATATCCAGAAATTGAAGGCATTTTTATACATTAACAATGAAACATCAGAGATAGGAGCTAGAAAATAAATCCTATTTACAATAGCAACATGAAAATTAAAGTGCTTGGGAATAAACTTAACCAAGGAAGTAAAGGACTTGTACTCAGAAAACTACAGAACACTGAGAAAGAAATTAAAGAAGATACAAATAAATTGAAGCATATACCATGTTCATGGTTGGGAAGAATTAACATCATTAAAATGTCCACACTACCCAAAGCCATCTACAGATTCAGTGCAATCTCTATTAAAATACCAACATCATATTTCACAGAATTAGAACAAACACTTAGAAAATTCATATGAAGTCAAAAACAACCCCGAATAGCTACAGCAATCCTGAGAAAGAAGAACGAAGTAGTAGAAATCACAATACCAGATATCAAGCTATATTACAAAACAATAGTAACCAAAATAGTCTGGTACTGGCACAAGAACAGACAAACAGATCAATGGAACAGAATAGAGAGCCCAGAAACAAACCCAGGACTTTATGGTCAACTAATATTTGACAAAGGGGGAAGGAACATAAAATGGAGTGCAAATAGCCTCTTCAGCAAGTGTTGTTGGGAGAATTGGACAGGCACATGCCAAAAAATGAAACTAGGCAACCAACTTACACCATATACCAGAGTAAACTCAAGATGGATAAAAGACTTAAACATAAGCAGTGCCACCATAAAAGCCTTAGAGGAAACATAAGCAAAAATTTGCAGATATCCCAAGCTTCAAAATTTTCACTGTAATATCTCCCAGGGCAAGGGAAATAAAGGAACAAATAAACAATGGAACTACATCAAACTGAAAAGTTTCTGCCCAGCCAAAGAAAACATCAATAAAATAAAAAGGGAACAAACCATATGGGAAAACATATTTGCCAAAGACATCTCAAACAAGGGTTTGATCTTCAAAACATATAAAGAACTTATGCAATTCAACACCAGGGAGAAAAACAATGCAATTAAAAAATGGGCAAGGAATCTGAATAGACACTTCCCTGAGAAGGACGTACAAAAGGCCCATAGACACATGAAAGAATGCTCAACATCACTAGCCATCAGAGAGATGCAAATTAAAACTACAACAAGATACTACCTCACCCCGTCAGAATGGCCATGGTCAACAAATCAACAAACAAGTGCTGGTGATGATGTGGAGAAAAGGGTGCATTCCCTGGTGGGAATGAAAACTGGTGCAGCCACTGTGGAAGACAGTATAGAATTTCCTCAAAAAACTAAGAATAGAACTGCCTTATGACCCAGTTACTCCACTGCTAGGATTATACCCAAAGAATCCTGAAACACCAATTCAGAAGCACCTATGCAACCCTATGTTCATAGCAGCACTATTTACAATAGCCAAGTGCTGTAAACAACCTAAGTGCCCTTCAGTGGATGAAAGGATCAAAAAACTTTGTTACATTTACACAATGGAGTTCTATGCAGCAGGAGGAAAGAGAGAACTCCTATCATTTGCAATAGCATGGATGAAACCAGAGAGCATCATGCTTAGTGAGATAAGCCAGGCAGCAAAAATTAAATACTGCATGTCCTCACTTAATACAGGAGACTAATAAACAACAAACAAGCAAACAAAACAGAGCCAGAGACATGAATACAAGAAACACACTTTCAGTGTGTAGTGGGGAGAGGGAGAAGGGAAGGGAAGAAGGAAGCAAAGAAGGGGAACAGTTTAGTCAAGGAACTAGCATGGATGACCCATGGACATGAACAACATGTGGGATTGACTGTGGGGCAGGGGATAAGGATGGTGGGGAAGGGGAGAGCAGAGGGGGAAAATGAGATGAATGTAATATAACAACAAACATAAATTAAAAAGAAGAAAAGAAATGCAAGTGAGATGAAGCAGATGTGTTATTTATATAAATCTTAACTCACATCCACTCCTCTCTGAATATACTTACATTAAGCTGCCTTTCTTAGGAATAATGAAGTTCAAGACAAAGATGTTTTTTGATCAGTTGTAAGAAAATATTTCAGGGAGTTGGCTTTCTGCATTGCATCTCTTCTACATGTGCAGTTTTACTTACATTTAACCCCATTTGGGAATGAGGAGGAGGCTGTAAATTGCCAGGTGGAATCCTGCAGTCTGGAGAGAGGGAAAGAGAACATGAACCCACAAGATCTTTGTTTCTGATCATGCTGAGAAGACATATCCTTGGGTCTTTCTAAAGCTCTGGGTCCTCTGCTGTTTCTTGATAAGTGAGATTTCAAGGTAAATTTGCATCTATCAGTCCTCTAATTTCAGGTCCAATAATTTTTTTTTCAAAAGAATAGAGTTTACAGTGAAGTGATAAAAGAACACTAGGTCTACCAATTTTGGGGAAAGTTACCAAGGATAGAAAGGAAAAATTAACATTTTATTTTTTTAAGATTTTATTTAATTATTTTTAGAAAGAGAAGAAAGACAGGCAGAGAGGGAGAAAGACATCAATGTATGGTTGCTTTTCACCTGCCTCCAGCCACAGACCTGACTGGAGACCTGGTTTGCAACCTTGTTATGAGCCCTGGCTGGGGAATCGAACCTGCTACCTTTGGGTTCGCAGGCCGGCACCTTATCCACTGTGCTACCTGCCAGGGCAGGAAAAATTATTGACAAAGAACCAACTAACTAACTGGTAGTGTCTACTAACAGAAACTTTGAGAGCCAAAATAAAGTACTTATGTTGGTATCCTAAAGTACAGGCAGTTTGGATTCAATTTATAAAAATAAAAATTACATAGATATCTCATGATGACACTCAGGTCCTTCAATAGTGAGTTTCTAGCTGATTTTCTGTTTCTGCTTATACTCTGCACTCGCTTTACATTCTATCTGGAATCTTACTGCTATAGGATGGCTTCATGACATGGCAGGGCAGATACTTAAAGTGCCCTCTGTTGTCATAGCCCACTTTAGCCATCTTCTTGATTGGTGATTCCTGAGGCTATGTGTCTAACCCAATCCAAAGATGCTCCACCAAAACCTAGGGGCCTCATACTGAGCTCTCTAGGACACTCTTATGAGGCCCCTATCATTACACTGCTATAAGAAAGTCTTGCACCTGTGCTCCTCCTCTTTGAACTCAGAGCACAGCTTCTGCCAAAGAAATCCTTTTTCAAACACTTTCCCCTGATCACCACGATGTTGTGCCACCTACCCAGTTCTACCTTAACCTATTTTGAAACTTTGTATTCTGGCAATTCCCACTGAAATTTCACATCTGTTTTATCTTAGTGCTTCATTCAAAAGTTATAATTTTATATCATATTCTATAGCATTCAGCATTTCCTATTTGAGGAGAGTGCAAACAGGTGACATACCAAACACTAAGTCTGAGCATTGTTAGTATCACCTTTCGATTAGATAATAGCTACAACTGAAATTCTCCATCTTTCCACTTTGTGCTTTTTGCTCTGCTGAATTTTTGAATTTTAGTGTTCGTTTCATTTATACTATTGGCATATAATGTACAAATCCTTAAAGTCAAGATATGAACAGATTTACCTAGGAGTTTGTTCAGTACCTTTTAGGTGGGTCCTATATAAAAAGAATCAAGTGCCCACAATAAAGAAGATTACTTGTTAAGACCTATGCGGAAAATACATATTTTTTAAAAAAGGCCACTGTGGTTTACTACTAAATATATATGTATCATTATAATAATAGTTGTGGACTAAGCCAAAAGAGAACATATAATAAGAATATGTAACCCTAAGAAGAAGGTTAAGTGTTTATTTTGTGAAATGTTTTGGGATATCATATTGCCTACATGTGATTCCAGTGGATATTATGAAGAATATTATGACTCTACAGGACAAACTGGCTTCTGCAGTAATTACATTTATTCAGGGAATTTGTGGCTATTCAAGAGAACCCTAGTCCCCCCAGGAGTATAAAGTCCTCATGGCCTGCAAGGATAGTAAATAGATTGGGGATATTGGGATTGAACAAAAGATGTTCTATGTAATTACACCACAAAGGCATGTTTGTGTTCCAAAACAGCAACTCCTCTATTTTCTGAAAGACTATATAATTTATATATATTTTTATTGCCCATCTCTTCTACTAAAACATAAATTTCATGAAGATTAGGAACTTTGTTTTGTTTTCTGTTATATTTTCCATGCTTGACAACTAGTTAATAAAAGATTCATATCATTAATGGTCTAAAAGAAAGGGTGAAAGTACAAGGAGGTCAATTTTTGGCCTGACACAAAAGCCTTTCTAATTGTGGATACTGTCTATAGGCTGAGTGGTTTTACCCAGAAGTGGTGCCTTCTCTACAGTTCCAGATGAATCCAGACACCTGTTGGGCTGGCTGAGACTATATTGTGATGACATACTAGAGGTATTTGACAACCAGCTTGACTTTCAGCCTTGTGGTTCTAAAAATGAAGCTTCACCAAATACTTGAGAAAACTCAGGGCAGTCAAATTGTATTGTTAATGAGGACTACTAATTGAACTTGGGGTAAAGAGTCAGAGATTTTCTCATTGAAGGAGAAAACTGAAGCTCAATAGAAATGTTGGTTTGTGGACAAATTATAAGCAAAATTGTTAATGGATCACATGAGAGGAGACATCCAGAAGATGATTGTATTCAGACAAATATGGAACTCTCGAGAGCCTAAGGTACGTCATGCCCATTTGTTACAAAAATCCACATCTGTCTTTATAAGAAGGATATCTGATAATGATGTCTAAAAGATACCATAGGTAAATAGTCCATTTAGCTATATGATTTCATATAATTGTATAGACTGTAGTTATTATAGTATCATTTCATAAATGAGAAAACAGAGGCTCAGATTGAATATATTGACTATAAAGAGAAGAGTTCTAACTTGAACCGGTCTTCAAAATTTGAGTGTAAAGCTCTTTCTGCAGCTGCTTCAGAGCATTCTGAGTCACCAGACTGTGACTCCTTATCATGGGACTGACTAGCTGGCTGCTCATTAGCAGCAAGAGTGTCTACCATTTGTCCTTGACCTCAGCTCTGGACACCTCCCTCCAGTCAGTTCTGGTTATAGTGCTTATCACCTGCTCCCAGGGAGTCTCACAATAAAACTGCAAATTAATGATAGTTGCACCAGCCAAACTTTCCTAGATGGGCTGATACAACCTGTTCCCCAATGCAATGGGCTCATTTTGTTTCTTGTTTTGTTTCCCTCTAGTGATGATCACGGTGAAAGCAGCTAATGGGTAGTCAAGTGCAGTGGCTAGGGATCTTGGAGAAAATGAGCTCAACAGGGAACCATGAATATGTTGTTAAAACCAAGTGGAAGTAAGAAGTGAAGGAAATTTGAAAAGGTACATAGAAGGCATTGGAGAGCATGGAGACAGCATGGGATGAATGCTGGGTGAATGGTTTCAGAGCATATGCCCAGCTGCAGCATTACAGCACACTTTTTTTTTTTTTTAATACTGGATTTATTTCAGCCTGGAATGAAGAAGGAAGAGGCCATAGGAACAATAGGCAAGGGGCTGGGGGAGAATTTACTAAGTGTTTGGGTGAAGTGATTTTCTGCCTTATATAGCTGGCAGCAGCACCTACTGAGTAATTTCACATTTTGTGTGAAAGGTGACTTTTACTTGCTATACAGAAAAGACTGGCCAGTAACTGCCCAGAACCCATGGTAAGGAGAGATTGGGTCAATTTTTACTTAATTGGACTGTGTGGGGAATTGGGAGAGCTAAAGGAGTACATATTCAAGGGTTTTGCGGTATTTTATTCACTTGAAACAATTGTTGGAATCATAATTCAGCACTACTGGATTAGGGCATGTTTTATGAAACTAAAAATCAAAGCTTCCCTACGGGAAAAGCCTCAATGTTACAGCTGAAAGAGGTGACAGGCACATTACTGACATCAAAAATAATTTATTAACCATGTCTGTGCAAAATACTCTGGTAGGCACCAAATCCCAGAGGTTTCTTCCAATTTCAATGCCTCCTCTGCTCTCTGCAGTCTTTTCAGTGTAATGTCCAGCTTTCAACCTGTGAATAAACGGATACCTTAAAAACTTTGTGGAGACTATTACAGGACAAGAGAAGGCTGGTTCCATTGTCCACACCAATGACACAGTGACGGGGAATATTAGGAGGCTGCCATCCTCAACCTCTCATTTCGGAGCTTGTAAAAAAAGAATTTCTTTCCGGTTTCCACTTTAGACAAAAAAAAATCTGAGAATTGAGAATGTAGGTTTTGTTCCATCAGCATAAACCATGCTGGTGCTGGCTCTTCACTCCTTCCTTCCCCGGGGCAGCCTCCATACTGCACTTGAGATAGTGTACACGGTTGCTTCTCTACCCAAGAGAAGAAACGAACAACGTACTTTTTGACACCAACACAAATCTTTGTAGATTTCACCTCTCACAATCAGTTGCATCGTGTCGTGTATGCCTGTGCATATATCTACACTTAAAGACAGGACCTCTTAAAAAGGTAAGCTATCATAAATCACCTTGGGGATATCTGCTAGGTCTAATAGCACACCGGCGTTTCTTTCAGGAACTCCGAGGGCAAGGTGGCTCTCCAGAACCAACAACACTCGCCGTCAGGCATGTTGGTGCAAACACGCTCCCAGGCGCACACGCCCCCAGCTCCCTTGCCCTGCAGCGTCCGTCCCTGACCCTGCTGCAGGGCGCCGGAGACTGCTGTTTTTGCCACACCCGTCCAAACCCAGGGGGAGAGGGGTTGCCTGAATGACTTACTTATCTTGGGCGCATTAAGAAATCATTAGGTGTTGGTGGGAGGTGCTACTCTGCCTGAAGCCCAGCTCACCCAAGGCGGCTAGACTTACACCACACCCGCCCATCAACTAGAGCCCGCCTAGGGACACCTTGTCCGGGTCTGCATCGCCCGGCATTTCTGACGCGGTTCCCGCTTCATCTCCCCCAGCGCAAACAGGTAGCGACGCCGGGGAGCGATTTCGAATCCACTGCGGTTTGCTGGTTCCCTCCGCGGCGTGTGGCACAGCCCCCGCCGCGGGAGCCCCGTGCGCCCTGGTCCCGGGCTCGCGGTGGCGGCTGCGCAGCTCACAGGAGTTTGACTCGGGCGGCGGCGGCGCGGAGCCGCAGGCGGCGGGAGCGAGGCGAGCCCGGCCACTCGCCCTCCGCGCTGCGCTCGGATTGGTCTCTCCCAGAGAGTGCTGGCCGAGGGTTGGCTGCGGGCCGGCTGAAGAACAGGTGCACCTCGCCTCCCGGACTCGCGGCACGCTAGGTCCCGCCGTAGCTGCGGCCAGGCCGACCCCTGTGTCGGAATGCAGCTTTCCCGCGCTCCGCAGCCCACGGCAGGGCAGGTCGGCCCCTGAAGGCGGCGCGAGGCCCAGCGGCGGCGCGGGCGGGCGGGCGCCCCGAGGAGCGGGCCGGGAGCGGTGCCCCGAGGATGCGGGCGAGGCTGGAGCGCTTGCAAGCGGCGGGCGGTGGTGGCGGCGGCGGCGGCAGCAGCAGCAGCACCAGCGGCAGCAGCAGCAGCACCAGCGGCAGCACCAGCAGCCTCAGCAGACGCCCGGCCTCGACGCGCAGGAGGCCGCTTGGCGGGCTGCACACGCGTCCCGCTGCTCCCTGACCGGTCCGTGGCGCCGGGGTCCGTCTCGCCCCTCTTCCGCGCTCCTCGCCGCCCCCTCCCGGCCCGCGTCCCTTCCCCCGCTCCTCTCCTCCCCGCCCGCCGCCCGCCTCTCGGGGGGAGGGGCGTGGGGGCAGGGAGCCGATTTGCATGCGGCCGCCGCGGCCGCTGCCTGAGCCCGAGCCCGCCGCCGCGGCCGCCGCCGGAGCCCTTGCCCGCGCCCGGCCGGCGCGGCCCCATGCCTCTGGCGCGGCCCTCGGGGGGGCGAAGGTGAAGACCGGTTCCTAGGATGAGTGAAGGGGCGGCCGCTGCCTCGCCACCTGGAGCCGCTTCGGCAGCCGCCGCCTCGGCAGAGGAGGGCACCGCGGTGGCTGCGGCTGCGGCGGCGGCGGCAGCAGCGGGCGGGGGCCCGGACGGCGGCGGCGGCGGCGAAGGGGCGGCCGAGCCCCCCCGGGAGTTACGCTGTAGCGACTGCATCGTGTGGAACCGGCAGCAGACGTGGCTGTGCGTGGTGCCTCTCTTCATCGGCTTTATCGGCCTAGGGCTCAGCCTAATGCTCCTCAAATGGATCGTGGTGGGCTCCGTCAAGGAATACGTGCCCACCGACCTGGTGGACTCCAAGGGGATGGGCCAGGACCCCTTCTTCCTTTCCAAGCCCAGCTCCTTCCCCAAGGCCATGGAGACCACCACCACGACCACTTCCACCACGTCCCCAGCCACCCCCTCCTCCGGCGGCACCGCCTCTTCCAGGACGCCCAACCGGATTAGCACCCGCCTGACCACCATCACGCGGGCGCCCACGCGCTTTCCCGGGCACCGGGTGCCCATCCGGGCCAGCCCTCGCTCCACTACGGCACGGAACACTGCGGCCCCCCCGACGGTCTTGTCGACCACAGCCCCTTTCTTCAGTAGCAGCACACCAGGCTCCCGACCCCCTGTGCCAGGAACCGCCAGTACCCAGGCAATGCCCTCCTGGCCCACTGCGGCATTCGCTACCTCCTCCTACCTTCATGATTCTACTCCTTCCTGGACCCTGTCTCCCTTTCAGGATGCTGTCGCTGCCTCTTCCTCCTCTTCCTCATCTTCCTCTTCTTCCATCACCACTTCGTCTTCCTCTACCATCACCACCCCAGAAACTAGTACCAGCCCCAAATTTCGTAAGTAAACACTGAACTCTGGTTTACTATTGAGTTTCTTTTCTTCCTGCTGCCTTACCCTTTGCTGCCTGTCTTCTAACATCCTCCGCTCCCCCCACCCCTTTCCAGGTTTGGAGCCCATAGTGAGATAGCTAGATAGTTCAAACTGGACACAAGGGAGGAGAAAGGTGCCTGCCTGTTCTGGATTCATGTGTGGGATGGGGGGGAGATTGGCTCCGCGGGCCCGGTTTCATTGATTGGGTCCCAAACGAGAACTCGTCCCTTAACTCCCTTCGAAGGGTTAACGCCAGAGCGAGGTCTCCTCTCTGCAGATCCACTGGCCAGCTCTGGGATCAGGCTCCTGAAGAAAGCTGGGGTGGAAGGGAGGGAGGGCCTTCCCAAACGCGCTGAGCCCTTTCCCTGCCGGTAGGAAGGAGAGAAAGAAAAGCAAATGCAAATTGACCGACGATAAACCTCCAAAGGAAGTTTTACGCCCCTATGGGGCGGTGGAAGGCGGTAGGATGATGATTTCATGGAGGTGTTGGTAGAAAAAAGCTGTACATACTTAGAATAGCTCTGACCCTGGCAGGGATCAGAAGGGTTAATTTGAAGTATTGGGGGAGGTAGGGGAAGGGGGCGATCCACAGCCAAGGGTTAAACTGATCACTGCCTGCCCCTGGCCATTCCAAGATGTAGAAAATTGATTCTGTGGCCACTGAGGGTGACTGAACTAGGGGGAAATATGAAGGGAACCTTGTAAAGCTGTTGCCTCTGGGGTCCTGATGAAGGAGTTTTTTCAGCTCTGTCAAGCATTTGCTTTTGTTCTTTTCCCAAAGGTGGGGTGTGAACCTAATCTCCTCTCTGTGCCTGAAAAATATAGGTAGGATGGGACAGAGCTCTGTGCACTTAAGGATGAGAACACACAGCCCTTTTGAAACAGGGTACACTTTGAATGTACTGTCTTCAACCTCTGCTCAATTGCTGCCAGTATTGGCCAGTTCACCCCAAGCATGAGAGCTTTCTATTTATTTGTATAGGTGGTGTATATTTCTCTACCTCTTTGTAAATGTTTTTGATGACTGATTGACCTCCCATCTCCACTCCCTTGTTCTTGTACTAAGAAGATCTTAAGAAGCTTCTTAATCTTACTATTGATCAGGATATGAAAACAGTTTGTACAACCTGTGAAGGTTATTTAGGACAAATCCCCAGTCTGCCAGTTTAAGGTCTGTGCAAGGCTATTCTCCCAAAACTGCCTGGTTATGCTGTCTTAAGTGTGTATTTCTGTTTTGAGCCATAACATCTGGGGAAAAGGAAGATTGCTCATCATTAACTCTTCAGTAGGAACACCTGAGTTGCTTTCAGTCCTCTGGTAATTTTTCATTTCCCTGACCTCTGGTTATATGGTTTTACTCTGGGTGTTGTCCCTTGGCAACTTTTCTTTGTCTTTTTTTTTTTTTTTTTTTTTTTTTAAGTTTAGGAGTTAGTGTATTTGTGGGTAAGGTCCAAGAGAGAAATTCCTTATGCTCTTCCTTACTCGGCTTTGGCAAAAATAGGCTACATGATCAATTGGGAGATAGGGAGAAGAGGGAAGGGAGGGAGACTGCTACAAACCAGAATGGCAGTCAAACCAGTAACTTGCTGCTTCTCACTCTTTTGAATAAAATAGTCATTTTTGGGAACACATTCTTAGTAGGTATTTAGAGGCTTCTCTAAACAAATCTAGCCTAATTTTGTGAAGGGATAAAGAATGTGCAAGTGTGTGTGCGAACATATTTATTGGGTTGTGAATATATGTGTTATCCTGAAGATCCCAGATTTTCTACCTTTCGTTTTGACAGTTTATAAGGAAAATGGAGTGTGGGTGTACTTCTTAACCTCGTATGTATGCGTGGGGGAGCAGCATGTACACAGGGGTGGGGGTGGGGAGGTATTTCATGTTCTTTTTCAATTGGTTTCCTTGTGTTACATTCCGGAGGTCTTTAAAGAAAAGCCCAAGGTAATTATTTCTACCCCTCCATGCTTCTTTCCTACATTCTGTAGAAGGGAATGGCAGACTGTTTAATAAGTAATGATTATTGACAGGGTTCTCAGCCCCAAGGAAAAAGAGTAGGTATCTATTAATGGTGTCAGTGTTCACATGGACATATAACAGGTATATGTTTTATGCATATCTGAAGTCCAGGTCTTGCTCTTTTTCAAACCTTTAATAAAAAGTCAAATTAAGGGATAAAACACAAGTATGCAAGTCCAGCAGAAACTGACTTGGTTTGCAATTATCGACAAGGGAAATTTTAATGAAAGATTATATAGTTCCCATAAAAGATGAGTTTAAATATGTAGGTAATATGGTAATTTAAAGAAAATATATAGTTTAATTATTATTTTGGTCCAAGATTGCAGGATGATTAACAAACTGAAATAAAGGTTCATTTTAAAGGATTTTCAACACTGCTACTGTGGGTTGAAGAATGGCCTGACTATCTGGTATTTATATTTTTCACTTGTTTTGATTATGTCACTTAAATTTCCAGGAGAGAAATTTCTCCTTAGTCCAGTTCCTATCTCCAATAGTCCAGTAATTTTTTGTTTTGTTGTTTTTTTTGTTTGTTTTTTCCTTTTCTTTTCTTTCATTCATGAAAGTCATGCATTGTGTTGTAGTTCCTATGGACAACTAAGTATGATGCTCTTTTTTTTTTTGAGACTAACTCACCAGTTCTTTAATGGTCAAAGTCTTTGCTCTTCACTTGTACACCATGAGGCTTATAGAATAAATGGCTTGTGTTTACCTTAGGTCAATCAGAAGGACTCTGGGTATAAAGGCAGCACAGCTTTTTGGAGCAGAAGAGGTTTGTTCACTCTAAAATAAACACTTGCTAGTGGATAATAGGGTTTTTGCAAGTAAAAGCTATTTTGCTACATGGAAGGCTCAGCTTAGAAGTCTGTTTCTAATGTTTGTAGGATCATAGATAAAGATATGTTGAACTTGAAAGGCAGAGGAAGGGTTTGGAAGTTGACTCTTCTTTCTTCCAATCTTTAGACCATGAGTTGAACCAAAACTTTCCTCTTTTTCTGGGATCTCTTGGGTTCCCAGTTAATTATCCAAAATAAGCTTTATCTTCAGATGCTTTAAAAACAAGACCTTAAACATATTTCCACTAGTAGATTGTTTTACCAAAAATGTCCTTAAATCATTTTGCATCTGAAAGTAAAGGCTAGTTTACAAATTTTTCCTTTATAAAGATTTTATTCATTATTTTTAAAGAGAAAGGCAGGGAGGGAGGAAGAAAGGGAGAGAAAGAGAAACATCAATGTATGGCTGAGCCTTTCACCTGCCTCCAGCTACGGACTTGGCTAGAGACCTGGCTTGCAACCTGGTCATGTGCCCTGGCTGGGAAGTGAACCAGCGACCTTTGGGTTTGCGGGCCAGTGCAAATTTTTCCAGCCAGAGGGAGGTTCACTACAGGTAGTAGATGAACAGTGATTTTGATCAGTGTACCAACAGTCTTTTACATCACATTGAGTTGTGTTTTCAGACTTGAAACATGTATGTTGAATGACATCAACACAAATGTGAATTGTTATTTTACTCAGCAAAATGCTCTAACAGGTAAAAAGATCAGCATTGGCTAAATTCAGATACTAAAGACAAAGCCAGTTTGAATGGGTAATTTTTTGGATGGTGCATAGTTAATTCTAATGAGTAAGATCACAAAACTTGAATAGTGTATTTAGTGAAGATATGAAATTTTTCTGCTTTAAACAATCTTATTGTACATTTCACATTTCAGATACGTTCTTCATGGTCCAAACTGAAGAGAACAGGATTAGGGGTCAGCATGGAGCTGACACGGCTTTTTAGGGCCGTATTTAGTTTGGTCTCAGTGCATTATGCCTGTGGTTTAATTAAGCCTTCCCTTTTCAATTCCTTGTGGCTGAGATGAGGGATTGACAATGATGTGGTGGAGATTCCTTATTATAGGTCTGATTTGTGATTCCTGCCACCTTTGTATTCATGATATTTCCTTGCTAGCCTTTTTAAACTTTTTAAAATATATATTTATTTATTTAAAATATTTTATTTTATTATTTTCAGAGAGCTGGGAAGGGAGAGAGGAAGAGAGGGAGAGAGACATCAATGTATGGTTGCCTTTCGTATGCCCCCAGCTATGGAACTGGCTGGAGACCTGGCTTGCAACCTGGTTATGTGCCCTGACTGGGGAATTGAACCAGCAACCTTTGTGTTTGCAGTCTGGTGCCTTATCCATTGTGCCACCAGCCAGGGCTTTAGCCTTCTTTAAATGCAGAATGTTGATCCACAAGCTTGCCAGAAAGAAAGAGAAACAAGCAAACAAATAAAGCTGGTTGGTTGGTAGTACCTTCTCTCTGTTATTGAATGGAAAATGGGGCATAAGCAAGACCACTGGTGCTGGGTTTGAAACCAGTGCTATCCTGGGAGATCTAGTGTGTAGAGGAGCTAGATCTTTCTTCCTTCCTCACTCTTCCTCCTCTCCGTACCACATTGAGAAGAAGGCTGATTTTCGTCTTGCTTCTTTTGTAGAAATTCTTTCCTTACAACCTTTCAGATCCAGTGCCAAACATATCTCAATTTTCTATCTCGGAGTGTCGAAATGGAACATGAATGTTGGCCCTGAAGTATACAAGAGCAAGGAGAGAGCCATAAATCTATGTCTGCAAAATGCATTTGAATTGCTTATGAACAGAGCTGGAATTCATTCTTTTCCTTTGTCTCTGTTTTAATCTTAGACTTTGTGTTTGGTGAGGCACAGAGCTTGTACTGTGTTGACAAATACCACTTGAGACATTTTGAGATCCTAGAACTTTAGCTTGTCCACATGTAGAAAAGTTTTCCCTCTAGAAACAAGTGTACAGTGAAGGCAGGAGGGAGGAATAGATTCATTTTAAAGCTTTGAACTATCTGGATGAAACTGTACCTAAATAGGTATTTCCTATTCATATAATTACTCATGAAAGTCTTAGGACATGTGTTTAGTTTGGATTTTCATTTTCACGTTTGTTTCACTGAGGTCTTTGTGCACTTCTACTTCTGCCTCACTCAGTGTTTAATGGAATTGAATCATGAATCTTTCTGAAAGCTCCTAACAAGCTTGTGAATTGTTTTAAAAGTCGAATCTCTTTGGTAAGAAATGTTAGACTATTTAAATTGATGTAGAAAGATTTTTTTTTTTTTTTTACATCTAAAAAATTTGAATTACTTAATTCAATTGAATTACTTAACTGTTCTGGTGCTTTATTTTTTTAGATTTTTAATTTTTTTAAGGGATTCCAAAAAACTTGGTGGAAGACTAATTGCCATTTATTATCCCACATAGATTAGTGTACCAATCTATTAATGTTGACAGCATTTATGTAAGTCCACAAAAGATGGTACAGTTGAGCATAAGCTGTTATAGACTTTCATATAATTTTTATGATTTTGTTGTTTTTATAATAATTAATATTTAACATCAGTTTTGGTCATTGAGATGCTAGTATTGGTTAATTTGAATTGATTATAAAAGTAATGGCTTAAAAAGCAGAAAATTAAAATAGAATTTAAACACATACAATGTTCATTCTCCCATACCTTGATGTAGGGTCAAGGCTTTTTCTTGAATATGTATCTATTTGATCATAATACAAGGTCTGTCCCAAAAATAATGAGCCAATGTCAATATAATTAAAATAGTTTGTGTGTCCAGTACTTTTAGGACACACCTTGTGTTTTTTCTATTTTCTTTTTCATAAACCATACCTCTAATTATCCGTTTTTTCTTTAAAGGTATTTGCAAAGAACCTGAACCTAGATGCTCCAAAGAATCGAAAATATATTCCTGCCCAGAAATTTTTGAAATTTTTCTTGCCCATATAATTCATAATACTTTACTTGTTTGTTTGCTTGTTTGTTTGTTTTTAACAATTCACCATTTGTAATTTCTTTAAAACATTCAAGTACATTTTAATAGAAACTGCAATTACCTTTCATTTCCACAACCATGTATTGTTGGCTTACATAAAATTGAACAAAATTGCATAAAGTAGGAACAACTGGCATAAACAGGTTTCCCTGACTGAGTGTGGTTGCAGAGCTGTGCAGACTTCCTTGAGCTTAGCCTGGTGGCTGTACCTTTTCATAATGTTCATCACTCTGGGGGAGTGGTGAGCAGCCAGATGGCTAAAGGGAGGCAGGTTGAGAATGGGACTGTTTGCAGGTTACATATGGAAAATGTGAGTCACTTATGACCATATTTTTTAGTGACTTTGTTGGGAGGGTGATAAAAATTTGTATGTGCATATATTTGTCTGGAAAAGGTCCAGTAATTGTTAATATAACGAGGGTGCTTTGTGCACATCGATATAACTTGGTAGCCAAGGAGAGTGGACTGGAATGGGCATGCGTGAACAATGATGACTTCACTGTACTAGTCAGTGAGGGTGGTAGACACCATTGAGGGAGCCTGTGTAACGTGTGGCCATCACATTCAAAATGACTGAGTGAGTAGAGCAAGAAATCTGCATCAAAATTTGCATTAAGCTTGAATAAGTTTCCTCCATGGAAACTATTTGGGTGATTCAGAAAGCCACAGCTATGGGCAGTTGGTGATTGGCACCTTCATCACGACAACGTGCCTGCTTATACATCACGTCTCATGCAGTTTTTTTGTGAAACATCAACAGCCCATATTTGGTGCCCTGTGACTTCTGGCTTTTCCCAAAACTAAAGTCATCTTTAAAAGGGAAGAGATTTCAGAGTGTTGATGAGATTCAGGAAAATACAACAGGGTGGCTGATGGTGATTAGAAGAACTATATGAGGTCCCAAAATGCCTACTTTGCAGAGGTCTGAGGTGTCACTGTCCTATGTACAAATATAAAAATAAATAAAAAACTCATAGCTGTGAATCCTCTGATAGCTTAGCTATGCAATCTCAAAGAACCATGTTAGTCTCTTTGAACTTTAATTTCCTCCCCTGGAATAATGAGAGCAATGATAATAACTTGCCTTTTTTTTTTTTTTTTAATCATCACCCAACTAGATATTTTTCATTGTTTTTAGAGAGAAAGGAGGGTTGGAAGAGAGAGGGAGGGAAGAAGAGAAGGTAAAACATTGATGTGAGAGAGAAACATCAGTCAGCTCTCTTCTTGTACGTGGCTTCGTTGGGGATTGAACCTGCAACCTGGGCAGGTGCCCTGACCAGGAATTAAACCCACAGCCTTTTGCTGCATGGGACAATGCTCCAAACAACTGAGTCACACCAGACAGGGAATAACTTGCCTCCTATACCACTTGAGCTGCAAAACCCTCTACTGATTTTTTAAAAGATTTTATTTATTATTATTTTTAGAGTGAGGGGAAGGGAGAGAGGCAGAGAGGGAGAGAAACGTCCATGTATGGTTGCCTTTCACCTGCCTCCAGCTGGGGACCTGGCTGGAGACCTGACCTGCAACCTGGTTATGTGCTTTAACCGGGAATTGAACTAGCAATTCGCAGGTCAGCGCCTGCCCACCCACTGTGCCACCAGCCAGGGACCTCTACTGTTTTAATGTCAAAAGAAATAGGAAGTGGACAAACTAGGTATTTTTACTCATTGAGTTCAGTTGAGATGTTGGAACTAATTTGCCACCAAGCTTGAGGGATCTTTCATCACAATGAGAGATTGTGATACCCTAGGACCTCCCCTGAGTTCCTCTCTGACACCTGGCACACACAATAGAATATGGTGTGGAAATCTACCTCAAATCACCTGGAAATTTTAGTCGCAAACTATAGCCCACCATTTCTCATCCTTTGGTTGCTAGATGTTTTTTAAATCCTGTTTTGGACATAGCATTTACCAAAGAGAGAAACTGAAATTGTGGAGGAAATGAGTGAAATTATTGGGTTATCTGAAAATCTTAAATCTATAGGAATTTGAAAATTGTTGATAAAAGAAAAGAATGCATTGTGGCTTCCTTTTGTTGCTTTCCCACAGTGCCTTATTGTCATTGAGCCTTTGAAGTTCGAAAGAACATTAATAAAGACTGGCAGTTCTGCACTGCATTTTCTTTCCCTCTTTATTTAGGAGTTACTATGATTTAGACTTTAGAGGATTAGTTCCTTGCATTTGTCAAAGAGTTCTTTTAGATGTGTGTCTTTGCACCTTGGGGAACTTTAATATTAACATTTTCAAAACATCTTGTTTAAGTCTGTGTTGGCTGAAAATTTCATCCTAACTTATATCTCAAAGTATTACCTTTTTTATTTAAGCCTTTATTTTTCAAGATGAGTTGGTAATTGTACATAAATCATAGAGTATCATACCCAGACATAAAAAAAAGGCTAGTCAGAAAGAAGCCTTCAAAAGAAAATTAGAATTAAGTTTAATAATAGAAGTTTAACAGCTTCTAATGATAAGAGTTTATTTTTGAGGCCTTTTCCTAGAAGTGACAGTGTGTATCATGGATGCAAAGTAGGCCTTAAGAGCATTTATAAAAATGAAAGATCATCTGAATCTATGCAACAACTTTAGCATTATTTTATTACAGCCATGGTTATCAGAATATAATTTTTTATGCCAAACTTTAGATAAGAGTTACTGAACATATCAGCCTACCTCCTAAGATACTCTTTCCATGACCGCATGTGACCCTTGGCATGATCTTTCTGTGGTTTGCCTGGGAGTTAGAAGTTACTAGAAGAAAAACTACACCCCCTCATCATTTTGTGGTCTGATTCTGTTGACTTTTGTGTCTTGAATTTTCTTTTTTGAAATGTGGGAGGGTTTTTACAGAATCTCAGTCTTGGAAAGGACCTAGGAATTGAAGTAATAATAGAAATCAGAGCTGCCATTTGTGGAGTTTTACTGTGTGCCAGGAGGACCAGCTCTTTACATACTTTGTCATATTTATGCATTGAAACAAGGACTCAAAGACAGTCATCTCAGCCTGAAGCATAGGTCTGATTATCTCAGTCATGCAGGGAATTGAACTGGGCTTAGAGTGGTTTTATAACTTATCTAGGACATGCTCAAGTGGCATAAGTTGAAGAATCAGGAAGACCAGAACATCATTTTGCAGGTAATCTCTCCCACCTCAAATCCTAACCCAATGATATGGTATGGCTGTATAGTGTACATTGTCCCATTGTCCCTTTCAAGCCTGTTGCTCATTGACTGCATCATATGCCATTGTAAACCCCATAAATGGCATGTCTGCTTTGTACCTCATTTTTTGCTATGGTAAAAGGAAGCCTTTTCTAAAACCAGAGAAATTGCCCTGGTTTTCAATCCACAGAGAAATTTAGGGGATGTTTCAACAAAAGATACATGTATTTTTAAAAATATTTATTTTTATAGAGAGGGGAGGGAAGGAGTGGGAGGGAGGAAGCAAACATCCATCCCTTGCCTCTTGCACGCCCCCAGCTGGAGTCCTGGCCCACAACCCAGGCATGTGCATTGACCTGGAATCAAACCAGCCACCTTTCTGAGCCACACCCTTCAGGGTTTCTCTACGCTTCTATTCCTTGATCTTATCAACTCTGTTTTCCCCTATGGCTGCATGTATGTGATTCAATAGAACAATGACAGAAAATAGTTATAGACTTTCTCTGCTTCCTAAAATATCACCAAAAGTGTCTTCTCTGTCCATTCCAAATTTGTTCTGATTACAATAGTTACTACACCACATGCTGAGATTGGCCAATGAAATGTGTCTGAACATTTGGAGTGATGCTTTGTAGTTCTACAGACACTCAAATACCAGTGATACTAAATAAATGTGGGTGTTGCACCACAATGCAATGTTTCCTGCAGAGCATCTAAATTCCTCTTGGCACCATCAACAAGGTACCCACCTTTGACTAGCCACTGGCCTTAGGAAGAGGAATATTGGTGAGACCTGGATCATCTACTATGGATATCACAAATTGGACCCAATCATTGCTTTTTTGACATTTCTGTGTAGGAGAAGTCAAAAAGAAAGATACTCTTGGTTGAAGTGAAAGATGATTGGGCTTCCTACTTTTGTAAACTCAAGAAAACAAAAATAAGTCAAATACTAAGATTAGGTTATGCACACTTTGAACAGCCACACTGATAGATCAGAATATTGTAATGTCAGGAAGCTTGCATTGTTAAAATCCCCTAAGAGTGCATTAATCCTGTAGACTAAGAATGGCAATTGGGCTCATAAGGAAGAGGAGAAATGAGATTGCTTACCCAAATATATTGTTAAGCAAAAATTTTTGTCAGTATGATGGCAAAATCTAGAGACTCTAGAAATAAGTGAAAATGAGGTGAAGAATGCTTATAAACACTATCTTTACTGAATTCCGTTGAGCTGACTTTTAAGTTTAAGACTATTTCTGTGTTAAAATTCTTGTAAATGGTAATTTCATGCTAAATAACCCCAGTTCGTAGGGACATTGCCTTCATCAAATGTTGATGTTTACCTAGTAATACATGTTTTATTAGCTCCCAAACATGTTTATGCTAGTTGTATTTAAATAGTGTACAAACCAAAGAATTAGTTATGGTCTCTATTAGAACTAAGTTGATTACTTTGGATGTACTCCACTAAGATTGGTCACTTAAAAATGCTTGTTGAATGCATTATGGGTAAGTTGAAGGGACAATATAAATACGTATCTGTAAAAAACTTGCACTTGGATTGCTTTACATGCAACATTGTCATTGCACAGTAACTACAATGAAACTGAAAAATCACAGTGCACATTTTAAGTATGATCCTTCACCAGAAGGATAAAGGAACTTTACTAAGAAAAGCCTTGAATTCTGTGGTCAGATATTTGGCAAGTCTATGTGCACTTGTATGTTTTAGGTTAAAATAAGATAATAAATTTTATTTATAAAATAGGTTTACAAAGCCATTAAATTGAGTTTTTACTAATTTCAAATATATTGGAAAGTGTTTACTATATAATTATTTAAAACTCTGGGTGGAAAATTATATTAGATGCCAATTATACTAAGATATATAGATTAATAGACAGATTTAATATCTGGTAGCTATGTTCAAAGGAAATATACCAAATTGTTAATGGTGGCAATTTTTGTATTGTAGAATAGAATGCTACTTAATGTGCTGAATTTGGTCTATTTTCTATATTTCACTTAATAGTCATGAATTATCTCTTTAATTAGAGACTTTTAAAAACTTTTGAGAAAGTAAAGAATTTACTCCATGAATCAGAATCAGTACAATTTTGGGTCTTGGTTCTGTGGAGAAATTATTTATTTTTTTGACTTAGGAATTTTTGTCTTAATTGATAGTGGCACAGTGAAGTGTTGACTGAGTTGGGCTTCTGCTACAAAATACACATGTGTAGAAATACAAATTTATTTCATTTGCTCATGGGAAATATTGCCTTATTGAAGGTAGAGTATCTTACCGTAGGCCTTGGGGAAGACTAGTAGTCTTGTCTTTACAGGAAAAAAATAGATGGAAGCTTAATGAGTTACTTAATTGCTCTTCAAGCCTGCATCTGTGGGGCAGTTTTTAATATTATTGCTATAGATAGATATAGCCAATAGAAATCAATCAGTTGTGTGCATAGTAGCCATTTACCTGGTCTATTTTAAGAATCAAAGGAAAATGCAAAGACTAGTTTGTAGTACTGGGTCTGAGAAGGGAGGATTAGGTCAAATAAAAACAGGCGGAGTGACTAATTCAAAGATTTACCAGATGCTTCATGGCTGTCACTAAATCACAAGGTATTTATTCACATAATAATGTTAGGCAGTTGGACTACAAAGAGACACTAATTCCATAGGTCAATGGAAAGTAGTGAATTGTAGGACACATAACCTTTGTGCTTACATTCTTTTAGAATAGCTGACAAATATATTGATGGGCAAAAAGAGAACAAAAAATGATTCTGTTTACATAACATTTAATGTTAGAAGTCAAGGTAGTGATTATATTTGGAGAGGTGGCAGGTAGTTAATGGAAGGAGAACCAATGTATGACATTTAGGGTATTGATAATATCCTACTTCTTGATCTGGGGGTTCATTACATGGGGGAGTTTTATTTGTCAAACTTTTTTGAGCTTTATGCATATGATTTGTGTATTTTTTGTCTACATAAATACAAACTTAAAAGTATAAGAAATATTTCAAAATATTTCTTTGGCCTAAGCTTCATGCTACCAGGGTGGTAGACTGAGTTTATGGCTTTTTCTATTTACAGACACTGGATCATAACAGTGTTTGCTGTTCATGCCTGGAAGTCTAACAAACTAGAAGGGCTTCCAGGCTTCAGGAGCTCCTTTTGTCTTCAGGATCCCAGCTTAGTGAGACTTCTTGCAGATACCCTTTTCAATTTAAGCTTTTGTGGGTGGCTACTTTGTGTTTATATTACATAAAACTTTCTTTTACCATATCTGAAGTATTTCTGATACAGCATGAGCTACCATACTTTTCACACATTTTACACATATAAAACCAAAGTTATGTCTGGGACTGTCATAGGTCTGCAAACATTTGGGTGTAAGATAATTATTTGCATTTATGGTTTTCAGGAGAAGACCAGAACATGTGTTCTAAAGAATAATTAAGTACTGATGGGTGTGATTTCACCTGAAAAGTAAATTAGTCTACTTCAGAAAGGAGTGATCAGAACTGACTTAGGTAAATAGTTTAAAGGAAGAATTTATTTAGGTAGTGAAATGGAGAATTGAGGCCAAGGGAGTACAAGGGCATTAACAAAGGTAGAAGTGTGCGTGTGCCCACCTGTGTGGGAGCCAATGACATGTCTGGCCTGGTGGGCAAAGAGGGCCTATCTTGAAAGTAGTGAGGCAGCCTCATCCTTTCCTTAGGTCAGGGCCTGATAAAGGAGGGAGGGCTGGAAAAGACATAACTAGGCTGTCGTGAGAAACCAAAGTCAGGGGTGGTGCAAGGAATTGTCATAGTCTCTGGAGAATTTTCAGAAGGTACAAGGTCTCTAGGATCATTTAGAGGGAGGAACAAGTAGAAAATTCTCAAGATTTGTCAAGGCTAATTTGCCCCAAATAATTTACAGATATATTCTATGATAAATGCGGAATATTTTTAAGTACTGACTTTATTCCAATACCTCTCCAAAGTACTGCAAAAAGCAGTAGAATTGCTGTTTTAAAATGTTTAGTTTTTCCATAGTCACATCAACACAACCCTAGATTTAACCCAAAATAGTAGCTTTCAAATATCTAAATATTTGCAACTAGAGATGTACAGAAAATAACAAGAAGAATCTCTTGATTTTACTGCTTCACCTAAAGTAACCTGAGACTGCCATCAGACTTTTCAGAGGCAAAAGCTACTTTGTCAAGTGATGGCCGCATCACTCTACTAGTTTCACTGGAGATCTTCTTTTTTTTTACCCCCAGAAACCCCCTCAGCAAACTTTTGGGACCACATGCTGACACAGCAAAGCATTCAAAAGGCAGCGGCACTGTTGCTACCTTTGAATACACACATCACATCATGAGGAAGGGGAGAGGAAGGATGCTCCTGCCTCAGGGGGATCTGTAACAAGATGAGGCCCTCACTGGGCTTGCCGATAGCATAGATCTAAGAACTGCATTCGTTCATTTACATATATCAACAGCCAAAATTACTTGTCACCCACTTTGTTCACTGGAAAGAAAACCCTTCAGAGTAGAATCAGATTCATCACTCTAGTTGGCTTCCTTGGTTGCTCATTGTTACCAGGCAGAGGGGCTGTCACACTGTGTAAGTGCAGATGTTAAATTAGTATTGATGGCTAACAGCATCCCTCCTCTGATCATTGATCAGGTCTTTTTCACTGGTGTCAACATTTATAATAAGCCAGATAACATTTACTAATGTTATTTGCTTGGTATATTTTCATTTATCTATATTTTTTACTTAGATAAAGGTAAATTTTTTAGTTATTTGGGTCTTTTTGGATATGATGAAAAGAGATCTTTGAAAGGAAAAAGGCAGAATTGTAGATAGGGTCATAATGAAGTCACTATTAAATTAGTGTTTCCCCTTCATCACTTGGTTTTGTAGGCTTCTCTGTGACCTTCTGTGGTATCAGAGATGCTTATCTTTCATTGTGAGCAGTTCTGAGTCATTTATGATAAATAATGAAATGCTGTTTCCTACAATGCACTGCAAATGGCTGAGTGTTGTAAAAGTCTAAAGAGCTCTATTACTTCTAAATGACTAGAGAACACAGAAATGTTAACTCTAAAGAAAAATGGTCCAGTGTACTTGCAAAGTTCCTCCTGCCAGTTGCCTTGTGATAGGCTTTCTGTATCTGAACTCAGCAGGGATTAGCTTCTGAATAGTTCCTTCTAGAATGGCAGGGAGAGGATTGTGCCTTTTGTGGAATTGATCTGACTAGGAACAATAAGAGATCCATTTATGAGTATTTGGAGTTGGGGGAAAGGAGAAACTTGAAAATTTGTCTACAATTTGAAGTCCTTAATTTCTTTTTTAAAAATGGTATTATCATTTTTAAATAAAAAAAGTAAGAACTTTGATGCTAGGAGGCAACAACTGAAACATTTTCTTTGATCAAAAACTACTGAATAGATATCAAAGGATAGACATTACAATAATTTCATTAGAATAAGCTTTATGGATGCTTGAGATTTTAAAAACAACTTACTCTTATTACAATATTTTCATTTTCTCCCACTTCTTCACATATACAAACATGGAGACATATCAAACATATATTCAGCTTCCTTGTATTCCACAATGTATAATCATTAAATGTTCACAGTGATTGGTACGTTTGTCTTCATCCTGGTTGCCATAGAATAGCTGTATATCTCAGGGGTGGTGTCGGAAGACTAATTGCCAGGTACAGAAAGTCTTTATCTACTACACTCCTGTTGTGAAAATTGAATTAGATTGCTGGGCAGTGAGCTCTTTATTCTGACAGGCAAGTCTCTCTGTGAGCAAACCATAGAGAAGGGTGATCCATGGTCAGCAATTCTTTTAAAATCTCTTTGCATAAGTTCGACACTGCCTTTCCCCACATTTCCCCAGACATCATTACTTTGCCAGATGAAATTATCTCTTCCCCGTACTGGAACATCTTTCTTTTCTCAAAATATCAGCTACAAGGTGTGAAATGAATTGTATAAAAATAAATGACGCACGCTCACATGCTGAATTTGGGGAAGAGGATCCTAGCTGCTCCATCAATTTCTTGTCACTGCTATGCTGGGAAGTCCACTCTAATCTTCAGTTATCAGTTACATGCAATCATTTGAACCTGTGAACCTTCCCAAAATAGAATGTTTTTGCGTGAGGAAAATCAGGCTGTTTGAATGTTTGAGAATGTCTTTGATTTTGATGAAGATGGTTTGTTGCCATGTGCCCTGGGAGAGAGAATCAAAGAAGGAAAGTGTCCCCCAAAGCCTATTCGGTGAATGGAGCCCAGCTCCCCAACCATCTCCCATCTCTCCCAGGTTTGGTGTGGGGAGCAGTGTGACATTAGCACTTGAGCACACTTAGGTATCTGAGCAATGACCTAAGGGCTTGTAGGTTAGGCAGGCTTTTTTATCTGCATATTTCTAGTCTACCACTTTTACTTTGAGGCTCCACCATGTTGTTAACTGGAGGCAAAAGGACCTGATGAATAGGAAGTGACTTCCATGGAGACCAGGAGAGCTGGAGGGTTTTACCTTAGGTATGTTTATGTTCCTTTGCTTAATCTTGTTAATTGTTACATTTTTCCTTTTGAAAGCAAAGGAAAATTGGAAATAAGCTAATCAGAAGAATGATTTCTAAAGGGAGAAAGGTAATTACAGCACAGTGGGATGGCCACTGGGGCTGGTTTAGGAATGTAGGTCTTGCTCTGTCGCTCACTGTCTGAGACCTCAGGGTGGGCTGCTCAATTGTGAAAAATTTCAGGTTTCGTCTATAAATGAGGCTGTTGGGGGAGACATTCCTGAGTGTCCCCGTGGCAAAGAGCCCCTGAGGCCAGGTGCTCAATTTTGACATTAAAATCTTAGTGGAATTTTTGATTTATTAATTCCACATGCTCACCCTTCACCCCAGAAGAGTGATTTTTTTTTTTTTTTTTGTAAGGGGGTACATTTTTGTTGAGATACTTTGCAGTTCAGCATTTAGTATTACACATTTCAGTATACTAACATAGTTAGGACTTGATTATGCCCTAAACTTCCAGGAACTTTGCTTGTTTACAACCTTAAGAAAGAATTCCTTATCCTTATGTCAGATAAAGGGCTTGGTAGCCAACTAACTGTATGTAGGTCTGCTATTGTAAACTATATGTGTGTGAGTGTGGGTGTGTATATATGTGTGTGTGTGTGTGTGTGTGTGTATGCACATATACTATGTGCATGTACATATTCATATGCCATATAACATCATGTACACTTGAAAGTAAGTTGATTCCAAAACTAGAGCTATGACATGACCTAGAGGAATTATTGGCACACCCAAAATACTTTGGAAGTGTTAACAATCCATCCAGTTCTAGGTATCTTTCTCCATTCTTTAAACAGAATTTATAGTTGCTGAAATTTACAATGTTACAGAACCACCCACAGAAGACTAAGAAATGTTATTTCTGTGGCACTATTATAAATGTCTTAATGTAAGGCATAATTTCCTGCATGTTAGTTGGTGTGGAGATTTCGTTATCAGAATGTGGTTTCATTTATTAGGTAGAACACAGGTCTGAGTTGTGACAGTGCCAGGGTGACAATTCAAATTAGTGGCTAGTGTTAATATTTTATGTTTTGGAATATATTTCTCTTTATTGTTAAACAGGGCATGTTCACTATAGAAAATTAGAAAATATAAGCAATAAATAAGAGGGTAATAAAAGTCTACTGTAGTTCTGCCACCCAGAGATAATTACTATTTTGTTGTTGTTGTTGAATATTAGCCTAATTTTTTTGCTCCAGGAAATGTATTTTTTTTTTTGCAAAACTGAAATTTTACTTTAATACTCTTTTATCTATGTTTTTGCATTTTATGTTTAAATACTTCTATGTCAGAATACCTAAAACCCTATCTTTAATGGCTCTGTACTGAAGTTATTGACATACCAAAATATAATGAGCTTATCATCTTTTAAGAATTAAATTTGTTCCAATTTGGCCATTATTATAGCAAAGTCAGTCACATTACAGAATAGAAACTTTTGACCAAGTACATATACAAAAAAAAAAACCTTATATTTAAAAAAGTCTACCAATTTTTTAAGCAAAAGTCACAGACATTTTGAATAGTTTTAAAGCAATTTACTATTAAGCCAAAGGCTTTCCTGTTTCTTGTTGTATCTTTCATGCATTTTGAAAATATTTTTCCAGTTTTATTGAGAAATAATTGACATACATCCTGTATAAGTTTAAGGTGTACAGCCTGATGATTTGATTTACACTTACTGTGAAATGATTACCACTATAGGTTCAGCTAATATCTGCATTCTCATAGTTACAATCAAAAGAAAAGAAATAAGAAAAAAGGAATGCGATGAGAACTCAGTATATACTATCTTAGCAACTTTCCTATAAGTCATACAGCAATGTTAGCTGTAGTTATCATGGTAACATGATACCATGTTTTTGCTCCAGGAAATGTATTTTTTTTTTTTTGCAAAACTGAAATTTTACTTTAATACTCTTTTATCTATGTTTTTGCATTTTATGTTTAAATACTTCTATGTCAGAATACCTAAAACCCTATCTTTAATGGCTCTGTACTGAAGTTATTGACATACCAAAATATAATGAGCTTATCATCTTTTAAGAATTAAATTTGTTCCAATTTGGCCATTATTATAGCAAAGTCAGTCACATTACAGAATAGAAACTTTTGACCAAGTACATATACAAAAAAAAAAAACTTATATTTAAAAAGTCTACCAATTTTTTAAGCAAAAGTCACAGACATTTTGAATAGTTTTAAAGCAATTTACTATTAAGCCAAAGGCTTTCCTGTTTCTTGTTGTATCTTTCATGCATTTTGAAAATCTTTTTCCAGTTTTATTGAGAAATAATTGACATACATCCTGTATAAGTTTAAGGTGTACAGCCTGATGATTTGATTTACACTTACTGTGAAATGATTACCACTATAGGTTCAGCTAATATCTGCATTCTCATAGTTACAATCAAAAGAAAAGAAATAAGAAAAAAGGAATGCGATGAGAACTCAGTATATACTATCTTAGCAACTTTCCTATAAGTCATACAGCAATGTTAGCTGTAGTTATCATGGTAACATGATACTATGTTTTTGCTCCAGGAAATGTATATTTTTTTTTGCAAAACTGAAATTTTACTTTAATACTCTTTTATCTATGTTTTTGCATTTTATGTTTAAATACTTCTATGTCAGAATACCTAAAACCCTATCTTTAATGGCTCTGTACTGAAGTTATTGACATACCAAAATATAATGAGCTTATCATCTTTTAAGAATTAAATTTGTTCCAATTTGGTCATTATTGGTTACCATGATAACATGATAACTGCTACTTATTTATCTCACAACTGGAAATTTATACCTATTGACTACCTCCCTCTAATCTCTCCTCCCCCAGCTTACCACCCTGGTAACCACAGTCTGATTTGATTGTTTTCTTTTTCTTTTTTGATGGTTACTTTGTAGATTCCACATGTAAGTGAGACCATCCACTATCTGTGTTTCTCTGTCTGACTTATTTCACTTAGCATAATGCCTTCAAAGTTAATGCGTGTTGTTGCAAATGGTAGGTTTATGGCTGAATAATATTTTGTTGATTATATACATCATAGCTTTTTAATCTGTTTATCAATGGATGGATACTTAGAATATAATAGTCTTTAACTATTATAAATAATGCTTTTTTAAAATTTCATTTCCTTTGGATATATTCCCAGGAGTGGAATTGCTAGGTGATACGGTAGTTCTATCTTAATTTTTAAAAATATTTTATTTATTATTTTTAGAGAGAGGGGAAGGGAGAGAGGCAGAAAGAGAGAGACATCAATGTGTGGTTGCCTTTTACCTACCTCCAGCTACGGGCCTGGCTGGAGACCTACCTGGCTTGCAACCTGTAATTTTTTTCAAAAGAAGTTTTTATTGATTTATTTTTAAAAGAGGGTCAAGAAGAGAGAAACAGAGAGAAACATTGATTTGTTGTTCACCTAGTTATGCATTCATTGGTTGATTTTTTTTAAAGAAGGGATACATTTTTTTTTTAATATTTTATTTTATTACTTATTTTTAGAGAGAAGGGAAGGGAGGGAGAGAGAGAGGGAGAGAGACATCAATGTGTGGTTGCCTTTTGTGTGCCTCCAACCAGGGACCTGGCCTGCAACCCAGGCATGTGCCCTAACTGGGAATTGAACCAGAGACTCTTTGATTCACAGGCCAATGCTCAATCCACTGAGCCACACCAGCAGGGCCATTGGTTGATTCTTGATGTGCCCTGACCAGGACCGAACTTGTAAATGTGGTGTATCAGGATTATGCTCCAACCAGCTGAGCTATTCAGCTAGGGGATAGTTTTAATTTTTTAAAAGATCTTCTTTACTGTTTTCCACAGTGGCTGTACCAGTTTACGATCCCACTCAAAAAAACTTCCATCTTTAAAATCCAAACTTCTGTTCTTCTCTAGAAAGAGTGAACAGTTCACATTGTTGCTATTATAGTGTCAGAATGTCTATTCTTTCCATACTCTTCCAGCCCTGCCATAATCATAGGTGTTATGTACCATGAACAACAAACCAAACAACTAACAAGTGAGCCTTGAGCCAGCTAGCTAGTTTTAAAGGTGTCTTGTTGGTGTTCTGTCTTGCATTTCTTTGATGACAAGTGAGGATAAATGTTGTTGATAGTTATTAAAATGGAAGTTGGGATCCATGGGTGAGATATGTGAGCATTTCCTATCTGTGTGCACTGTATGTGTGCATTTCGATGCCTGTGCATGATCAGGGCTTCGCTATAGGGTATCATATAGGGTACAGTAAGGGAGAGAGATGAGGTCTAGTGGTACTAGCTGTCTAATGTACCTAACAACAGCATTTTTTCCAACTTTTACACCCAGAAATAGTGTTGTGGATTGAAGGTGAGCCACAGTCATGAGGAAGCAGCAAATGAGGAATAAGGTCCAATTGTTTTTAACTATGTGACATTTAGGGCTGGAGGATCTTGGGTTATTTGGCATCAGTAAAACCTCAGTGCTAAATGATAATCTGTACTGACATAGCTAAAAAAAATTCTGATAAAGAACAGCGTTTGAACACACACACACATCGATCAAAAATAGTAATTTCTAAGAGCCCAAAGGGCTTAACTTGTAACTTTCTCTACGAGTGTAGACAATGCCTGGGGACTGCTCACTGCTCCCCAACCCTGGTGCTTTCCAGGGCATCCTCAGTGCCCTCATCTCTCATGGTTTATTTCCACAGTTCTGCTCCATAATATGGGTGCTGGGCCAGAAATTGGGCACAGCTTCCAGGGCCTTGTAACCAGTACCTCCAGCAGCCACAAGTCTGCTGTTCCCATTAATAAGTGTCATGGAAACCTAGAGAGCTCCAGTAGCAGTGAAGATGTGGGTGAGCATCAAATCACTAAGTGACACCGGGATTTCAAATGTCACATAAAAATAGAACCATCTGAGAAAGAGCAGGGCCACAGCAATAACCTGAATCTTCCAGCTTTTTGGCACCTGCTTCCCTTTGGCTCAGTATTCTCCTGAAGGAGCAGGGAGACTCAGTGCTTCGATTAGCTGTATGGGTTGGTCTGGTTGAGATGCTCTTGCCCTGGCCTATCTCTGATGCTCAGACCAGACGTTGATTAATTTGATTTGGATTAAAAAATCGAACTTTTAAAGCTTTGCTGATCATTGACAAATTCATCCTTTAAGCTTTATAGTTTTAAGATTAAAATAAGTTGCCTTATCATCTACCAAGTTGTTATTATTTTTGATATTTAAAAAAAAAACAGGAAAATGTTATATTACAGATTGATGAATTCTAAAGATACCTCCAAATTGATAGGCTTGCTTATTCCAAGTATTGGTCTAAATATCCCCAGTCATCTGAACCTCAGCTTTCTAAAGGAAACCCCTACCAATTCAATCTGGTGGAATGTTGGACATGTGAATGTTAACTTAATTATGTTTTCCACTTTTTGATGCTGTTAGCATCTAATTAGATTGAAAATCAGCATTTGGAATTGGAATGCTTACAATAGTTTTTCTTTTTGGTCATGGTTATTCTTTTAATGGTAATTTACGGTGTGTGTGTGTGTGTGTGTGTGTGTGTGTGTGTGTGTGTGTACTGTGTAGAAAAAGCAGTGGCTATTAAGTTTGGAGGAGTTTAAGTTTTGCCTGTTAGATGTTTGAGCTTGGTGGAGTCTGTCTTCCTGAGTTTTTAATGTCCTCATTTTCAAAAACTGAAATAATGACAATAATGATTTTTATAGCACAAAAGACTACTGTGACATCTATACAAGGTCTGTCCAGAAAGTATTTAGCCATATAGTATGAACAATAAAGACATTTATTGAAGAAGATACAAGAAGCATTGTACATAGGACAATGGCACCTGAGTCCCCTCCAAAGTAGGGACCTTGAGGCCTCACACAGTTCTCCCAAATGCCATCAGCTGCCCTGTCATATTTTCCTGAATCTCATCAAGGGTCTGAAATCTCTTCCCTTTCAAAGGTGATTTTGGTTTTGGGAAAAACCAGATGTCACAGGGAATAAAATCTGGGCTGTATGGAGCCTGAGTCACCTGGGTGATTTGATGTTTCACAGAAAAACTGCATGAGACGTGATATATGAGCAGGCATGTTGTTGTATGAAGCTGCCAATTACTATTGGCCCATAGCTGGGGTTTTCTGAATCATCTGAATAGTTTCTGTGGAGGATATTCAAATAATGCAGCATTTGATGCAGATTTATTACTCTACTCAGTCATTTTAATGTGATGTCCACATGGTACATGTGCTCACTCAGTGGCATCTGCCACCCCTATTGACTAGTACAGTGAAGTTGACATTGTTCACACATGTGTATTCCAGTCCACCCTCCTTGGCTGCCAGGTTACACTTATGTGCAAACCATTCTTGTTATATTATCAATGGATGGACTTTTTCTGGACATACCTCACATATATCAAACCATCTTATAAACCAAGGTGCTGAACAGTTAGATAATTTATGCTTTGGAAATTAAGGGATGTTTGGAGATATGAAAGTTGAAGCAAATTGCAATCATTACGAGAGGCTGAATGTAATTTACGTTATGAGTTATTTTTTTTTGTTGGGAGGAGCTAAATTTAATCTTAAATATTTAGTTTTGTACTTAGGAACTGATGATTTGAAAACAAATTTAAGCTAAAAAGCACTATAGAGGAAAAGATAAGGATGCTGTGAAATTTAAATCCCACAACAGTGGTAACTGGAAAAATATCAGTTTCCAGGCATGTGCATGTGAATTTCTAGTTTTTGAAGAAGGCAGACTCAACCAGCATGCCCTTTCTGTGTGATTGCCCTGGATGGGTGGGATGCGCAGTTTGAAATTGAGCTCTGTGTCAATCTCTGATGTCTCAATTTCTGACACACTAAACAAAGCAGAAGAGGAAATGTGCTTCTGAAGAGGGAAGAGCCCTTTCTCTCATTTTCTAACTACCCTGTCTCATGCTGTTCTCTTCAGGTTGATTGCTCTTAAGAACTGGTTATCAAAGCTGAGTAAAGAATGCTTTTCCAAAGTGTTTTTTCCTGAGTATATCTTGATAATTTTGCAAACTATTAAGCAAGTTACTATATGCTGTGATAAAATATAGTGATTTATATTTCTGAAGAAAACTAAAATTAATTTCATTGACTTTTTATTATCTCTCAGTTTCCTCTTTCCATTGGCAATATTTAAAAAATTCAAATATAGTGGTAGATTTAACTTGCACAGAATGAGAATTTAGGGCTTTGTTTTCTTCTGTTTATGTTGAAACATTAAAGTATTTATTATGGTTTAAGGGAAACAAATATGTTCTGATAAGGTAATGACATGAGCAAGCATGCTTTATTCCTCTTCCACACAGCTGGTATTAAGGTCCTTATATATATTTAAAATTACTTATTAAACACCTCCAGCTGCAGGGCTGCAATGGAAGGAAAAATGACTCAAGCCTTGTCATCCTGGAGCATTCTGGTGGGGGATTTGTCAACCACTGGGAAATGCTGAATCAAGATTATAGGATAGAAAGTTTAATTTATGTAAGTGTTCAGAGAGGCCTTAGCAAGATTTTATATGCTAAGATAAAGTACAATGATTTATATGATAGTTGAATGGAGTCCCAGATGATGACATGAAACAAGGTATGGCAGTATGTGGGACAGAAGGATACAATAAAGTGGAAAAAAAAAGTCGAAGGGATTAGAGGAACTGAAAAATGGCTAGCATGCCTGGCATAATGGATGTACCCAAAATGGTAAGAAGTGAAATGAAAGAGAGAGACAAAGTGAGACAATTAAGGAATATATACTGGGTTTTTATGGAATGGAAAACCTTGAGGGGTTTAGGTAAAGGAGAGGTTCCTTATTTTTTTAAAAATGTCTCTCTGGGTATTATGTACAGCTGCACTCTAGGGGCCATAATTGGAGACAAGAAGACAAGTGAGAAGGCCACTGTGGTGGCTGAGAGCCAGGCATCTAGACTAGAATGGAGACAGGAGTAGTGGGAGTGATGCAATATCAGTTTGGATGCGTTCTGGAGGGCAATAAAAGACAGGAATGAATGAGTCAAGACTCATTCTTTCCTAGGCTTCTGTCCCCAATGAGAGGAAGGATGGTGGCATCGTTAACTGAGATGGGGAGGACTGAAGGATGAGCAGGAGGTGGGGATGAAACAGTTGTTTTAAGCACCTTGTGTTCACCAGTTTTGTTAGATGTGTGAATGGCTATTTTGAGAAGGTAACTGGATAGAGAGTAGAATGGGAGTAGCTATCCATAGAAAGATCAATCAGTATTCAAAAAGTGATGGTATAGGGCAGTAGAGATGGGTACCTGTATCAGCACTGAAAACCAGGGACTGGCAATGCCCACTCTATATAAACTGAGAGGAATTTCTTCTAGAGGCACTGCACTGAGGCTGCTATCAGGAATTTTCAAAATTGGACTCATTGTGAATGTCAGGCAGAGCTATAAAGTACAAGGTATGTGAGATATATTGACAATAACTTTGCATCTCCTTGTTTCATGTGTTACTTATTAATTTTGAAAAACTATGTTCCTAATATTATGAGTTAACATCATTATTTCAGATATAAAGTATTAAATTCGGATAGCAACCATCATGTTGAAGAAATATGAGGTTGGAGCAACCATAATTTCTGGACTGCTTGCAGGGCAAACTGCTAAGGAAATTGTGGACTTCAATAATGTCTCTTTACATACAGTTTATAACGTGAAGATGGTGTATGATGCTGATCCTGATGTCGCCACACCAACAAGGAAACTACATAAGGTACGCAAGGATCACACAAGTCCAGATATTGTACACAGAATCCAGGAGAACATCAATGAAGACCCAGGAAAGTCAATGCACTCCATAGCAAGAGAATTGCAGATGTTGAATGCAATGGTTTGCAAGATTATTGCTGAAGATATCAGATACATATCATATGTTCTTAGAAGAGGCCAGTTTATGACACAGCAGACAAAAGAAAGGCACTTTGAAAAAGCAAGGACACTGCTAACAAAATGGAAAATTCCCAAAGAAAAAAATCCTCTGATATTCTTCTCCAATGAAAAGAATCCTCAGCAGGACAGAGAAACAGCAGATGGCTCTGTGAGAATCTTCATGAAGTCCCAATTGTCATGAAAATGAAATTTCCTGCTACAGTGATTGTGTCACATGTTGTCAATAGTGAAGGAGATATCATGACCTTGCATTTTTGCCCACAGGGTTTGAAGGTGACTACTGATGTTTACCCTGACATTTTTTTTTTTTAATTTTATTGTTGTTGTATTACATCCATCCCCTTTTTGCTCCCTACCCTGACATTTTGAGAGAAGTAGTTGTACCATGGATGAAGTAAGTCGCAAGTAGACATCATTTTCTCTTCCAACACAATGGTGCACCAGCACATAATGCCAAAAAGGTGCAAGAATTTCTCAATGCCAATGTTCCTGAATTCTGGTCAAAGGAAATCTGGCTGCCTAGTTCACCAGATGCAAATCCTTTAGACTATTATGTATGCAGCATTTGTGAGACAAAAGTTAATAAACAACCTCATTCCAATAAAGAGGCTGTTCAAGCTAAGATTGAAACATGATGTTAAATGGAGAATGAAATGGGTGAGAATACTATTTGATGTGAAAAATAATTCAGTATGGCCCTGGCTGGTAGCACAGTGGATAAGGCATGGGCCTGCAAACCCAAAGGTCACCGGTTTGATTCCCAGCCAGGACACATAACCAGGTTGCATGATGATGTCCATGGATAAAGACAAGTTAATGAAAGTGTGCCCAAGATTCCAAAGTCGAATTGAGTCTATTATTGCAGCAAATGGAGATTTTTAACAATTAAAAAAAATAATGACTATGTTTATGCATCAGGAAAGGATTTCTTACCTTTAGGACAGTGGGGAAAGCTACCAGAGAACTTGTGTGTTGTGTGATCTGTCCTTGTTGACTTTCCAGGGGGTTGTGTGCTTGGAGCTACTACATCCATTTTGAGATCATGAAGTTGCAGGCCTAGAGGTGAAGGGTCTGTGGAGCAATGGGAGCTTCTCACCTTTGGCATCTTATTGAGGAATCAGTGTAGCAGCCATTGTGAAGGAGGACTCAGACTGTCAGATGTTTACCTTGGGAGGCTGGCAGGATTGCAGTGGACAACACCTGGTTCCCTAAAATGGATAGAAAAGCAGAGATCTACGTATCTACTTATTTTAAACATCTATGACACTAAAATTTTCTCTTTAGAAAAACTTTTTTCTTCCTATAAATACCTAGTTAAATTGGGCAAATAATTTCATTTAATGATACATATCTACTGCTCTTAAGTTACCTTAGACATGAAGCCAGATGAATTTGGGAAAGTCTGAGGATCTTAAAAAAAAATAGTGTGAATTAAAACTTTGCAGAATACCATGCAAAGTGTACTGTTCTCAGGTTTAGGCAGCATGCCAGTAAGGCTTCTTCCCATGATGCTGAGATTTTTAGTGGACACTGATTGCCACACTTGCTGAGAATTTCATTTAGCTGCATTTCGGTAAAATGTTTCAGATATTTACATTCTGATAATATAGATGTTTTGAGTTCAAATTAGGCTACCCTAAAATTTGTTTCTATGATTTATGCATGTAATCTAAAGCAAATTTTGTTGCTCAAATAGACGATGCTACAAATGATAGCCAAATTCCTCAGTTATTTGAGATGGTGCTGAGTAAACATGAAAACATTCCAGGGCATATTATTTATGCTATAGCTGAAAGATGGATTTACTTTTATTTAGATAATAATAATAGCAAGTGAAAAATGTTAGAAGAGGCTTTGCTGGGATAATTTTTTCTCAGCATTATACAAGGTTTTTATATACTTTTAACAGGTATTTAGTGATATAATGAACCAAAGTTATATACTGATGAAATGTAAGATGAAATATTTTTTGACATTTATAAACAGTCCCCCCTGTCTTTCCTTCCTTCCTTCCTTCCCTCCCTTTCTTTATCTCTTTCCTTCTCTCACTCTTTCTTTCTCCCCTCTCCCCATTGCTGAGTCAGTGACTTCACTCCCAGGTCAAGAAATCCCAAAAGAGAGAAAGATTTGTGTGCTTAGGGTGATAAAATGATATAGACTGTGCTGGGATCCCATGACAGGCACACAGCTGTAGTGACTTGGCTGCTGTGGTGCAGGGTTGGGATGAGACACTGTGTCCAGGCTACATCTCTCCTCCCTGGGTAGGAGGTGGGAGCAGACCCAGGTCCAGGGCTTCCTTGTGTTTCATTCCAGCACTGATAGAAGAGAACCAATGAGGCTGGCCAGTTCTAACATAAAAGTGCTCAACTGGTACAGTTTCTTACGGGGAGTATTGGATTTGTATTAACAAAATATATAGTTTAATCTATCTGAAATCTTCACCATTGGATAGTAAAGGTTCAGTTTTTAAGTCTTAAAATTAAATGATATTTTTGACAAACTCAAATTGTAACTCTAATATTAAGAGGAGAAATTGCAGGAGGTGAGGGGTAAATTGGTCTGTTCTGAAAATTATCTAACTTTTATAGAAAAAAACACAAATGATACACAAATGGGGGTTGCTGGTGGGCAATTCTGGGCCATTCATTTTATTTACGCATTGACCCAACCTAGCAACAGTCCTAGAAGGTACATATTAGAGTGTCTACTTTATGGTCAGTATAAGCTACTTTTAGAGGAGAAGCTGAAATTCTGACCTTATGTAATTATGGTCACCTGGTAGACAAGGACCTCCATGAAATTTGCGACAGGATCTCTGTGTATTTTGTATGTTCTTGCTGATCCTTCAGTGATTGATCTCACAAAGACATCTTAGTATTTCCTTTTCTTCATAGAAGTATATCAGAGGGATAATTCTCAAACTGAATTCTTAAAATGAGGATTTTCTTTCAAATAGAGCAGATTTTTTTTTAAGTGATGGAGAGTAGTTGGGAGAAGAGGAAAAGAAGTTACAGAAATGTTTGCTATGAGACAGGCTTGGACTGCAGATTGAGAGAGCACTGGCCTTGCGCTAGGGCAGAGGACGGGTGCAGATAGTTGACAAGTGGTGGAGGAAGCATCGTGCGTTTATAAGTGAAGTGGTTACAGCCAGTACCTCTCTAGCTTTAAAATCTTTGGCAAACTTCTAGATTCCTAAAGGAAACCAATGAAAATAATATTAATGATGACAGTATACTTTATTGAGCCTTTTCCTAAGTATTTGTCATGGATTATAGACAATATTTAATTCTCAATATGGTCTGATGGAGCAGGTTCTGTTATTTTCGTTTTACCAAAAAGGAACTTGAAGTGCAGAGCAGTCAAGTAACTGACTGGTGATATGAAGGGTCAAATTTTGTAACTAGGGTTGTAATTTAAAGATCTCTGATTGCTTCTCATGAACTGTTACTTAGGCTCTAAAATATCTGAAAAGATGTTTGTACATAAGGAAATGAGGTTTTTATCCTTTGTGTTTCTACAGACTTACAGTCCCTGCCATCCTGGCATGTATGGCCTCATCTCAGTCATCACCTGACCCAACAGGTGCATGGCATGTAATTGTATCTCAAAATCATTTCTAGGTATGCTGGGAATGGTGATAGGACAGGCTGTTTTTCTCATAAAATTAGACAAAGTCATGTATGAGGTTTTCCTTTAACGTGTGAAAGGCTAAGCAGTGGGCTGATGAAGTAAAAGAAAACAAAATTAAGTAAATTGGTGTAATCATAGTGCAAGCAACTTCCAGAGGGAGAAAATGTTGCATGGACACATTCAATCTGGCCAAATTGCTGTCTTTGGTATTTCTGTTTGGCTAATAGTGTTTAAATATGGTTGAATGATAAAAGTGTGCCGAGAACCCGTATATCATATGGATAGCGTTGCATGGTTTCAAACACTCGAGTGAACCCATCTGGAGAGTTTTCGTCCACCAGGGCCTGGCAGCCTCATTAGCTGTCTTTGAAAGTTCTTGCCCAAGCAGCAGTACAAATCATTGTTGTTTCAGGGCAATGGTGCAGAGTGAAAGAAAACAAACATATTCAAAGATGGAGGCAGATTTATTCAATGGTTCCAGCAGAGCACATGGCCCTTCCTGGAAGCTTTTGTGAAAGTTATCAATGCTTCTTTGGAAATGCTAATTAGGAAGGGGCATCTTCTGACCAGGGACAAACATGAATCTATTTGCTTTTGAGACTTCAGAATTTATCTTAGTTGTATCACAAATTTGCATCCTCATGGAATCTCTGCCTATGGAGGAAATCTGATGGGCTTCACCGCTTGTGTAAATCTCTTGACTGTACCCCAACAGAAATGGCCACTCAGCCTCTGCTTGTACTTCTTCAGGGACAGGGAGTTTCCCTTCTATTATCAAAAGTGCTATCTCATTCCTTATCAGATTCTGCCTTCTACTCATTTTCCTGAGTCTACTCTCTGGAGCAAAAAGAACAAGTCTGTTTTGGCTCCACAGGACAGGCATTAACACAGGTGAGGACCACAGTTAAATTTTCACTGGAGCCCTGGCTGGTAGCACAGTGGATAAGGTGCTGGCCTGCGAACCCAAAGGTCCCCACCAGGGCAACATAACTAGGTTGAAAGCCAGGTCTCCAGACAGGTCTGTGGCTGGAGGCAGGTGAAAAACAACCATACATTGATGTCTCTCTCCCTCTCTGCCTCTCTCTCTTCCCCTCTAAAAATAATAAAATAAAATCTTTTAAAAATTAAAAAAAAATATTTCACTGGACTTTTTTGCCTCTAAGGTAAATTAATAGCCTCACCAATTTCTTTTCATCAGACAGGGCTTCTCATCCCCACAGCATCTTAGTTGCTATCTTTGGGAGTACAGTAGTTAAATCACTAACTGAAGCCACCTCCTTTGTAAATCTTTGCCAAGTCACCTTCTCTCAGCCTAACTTCCCTCATCTTTATGATAAGGATACCATAGTACTTCCCTCAGAAGTTTGAGAGAATGAAAGGAGGTAAATAGATAGTGCTTAAAAATTGATAGCTGTTGTTATTGTTGGTTTCTCTTAATGGCTAAGCCCAGGATTGAAAACCAGGCCGCTAGATCTGTCATGCAGTATATTAACTGTTTCTCTCAGCTTTATATCATTCATGAACTTGGCATCATGTACCATTATCTAACTTCAACAACAAGGGAAAAGGCTTTCATTTGTCCTGATTCATTCTTCATGAATCTACATTGGCCCTAAGTGATCACTGTTTTAGTTTTTACTCACAAGTTACTCTTATTTTTATTTTTTCTGCATCATGGATTCTGTCCTCTTCCCCTTATTTGTAAATCACACTGTACTCTTCAGAGCTCTTTTGATATTTCCCATTCTCCATATTTCTCCAGGTTTGTGGAACATGCTCTGCAAATGCTCTGGCTACCGGGATGTGTTATTTCTAGGACAACAAATCTGAGTTTTAGAGGGTTGAAGTGTGCAGTTCTCTTGTACCAGATTTCCTTCCCACCTTCTCACAGATTATGGAATCAGAGAGGAGTTGGAAAAATAATAATCTCTTTCACAGTTGGTACTGTAATTCATAAAGAATTTCAGGAAATGGACTTGTTTAGATTCAGTAGAACATAAGGAATGCCTTTGGTTGGTTACTCATACCAAATTCAAATTCACAATTTCAAATTTTTCTGGAAATTTATGCATTTTTTCTATATTGTTCTTACAGGTATTTACTACTAATCAGCAGGTGCCCTGTGTCTAGTTTTCATGTTCTTCCTCTTTAAAAATTATCTCTTATCCAGTGCTTGGATTGGCACTTTGAATGCATTCTATTCCGTTCTTGGGATTGTTTGTGATTGCGTGACTGGAATTTGCCTTTTGAGAGCCATCCAAATTGGTTGGCATATCTTTCCTTTATTAGAGGAAGCAGTTCTTGAAAAAATATAAATAGACTTTTAAATATTTCCATAGCCTTAGATTTTATTACTGTGTTTGGTTAACTTTTTTAAAAGCCTTAACTAATCAGATTCACTTGTTCAGGGATAAGTAAGCTTTTCTAGATATTCTTTGTATTTTAGTTACTTAATTTTTAAAAAGGGAACAGTAATGTATCTACCTCAAGGTTTGTAAGAATTAACTAGATTATACAATTCACCCATAACTGGGAATTATAAAATACCCAGAACAGGGCTCAGCATATGTTCAGAGTGTTGGCTACTATGTCTATTGTTATTATTGTAATTTTCATTGAAAAATAAAATTTCATTTTCCATTAAAAAATAGACCCTGTTCTTCCCTATCACATGCAGCCCAATGTTTCTTTTCCGGATGTTTACCCATCTCATCCTAAATCACAGCTGTCATCTTCATGAAGCACTCTTTCTTCATTTGATATTACTGAGGGCATTTAAAAAATAGGTTGGAGGAAGGACTTTTTCAGGAGGTACTATTTGAGAAGTTCTGAGAAGGCCCAGAAAATGTTTGCAGAAAGGCTTTCTAGGCAAGGGGGTGAGGATGTGCATGTGCTAAGAGCTTGACGTTGAAGTCTGTTCTGTTGGAGGGAAGAGCATGTGGACAATAACACTTGAGTTCTGAGAGTGAGCCAAAGTTAGTGTAAGAACTTTGAATTTATTCTGTGAGAGATGGAAAACAGTTGGAAGCTCCCCAGTAAAGGCATATTTGCCATGTGTACAAAATAGACAACAGAGGGGCAGGAGTGGAAGTAAGAACAATTAAGAAGCTCTTGCAGTGGTCTGGGTGAAAGGTATCATGGACATGAACTGGAGGGGGAGCAGAAGAATGGGGGTGAGGCATTCTTATTGGAAAGATGTTTCAGAATGGTGTCTACAGTAAAGATTTCTATGAAGCAGGGAGAGCCAAAGGGATTAGGAAAAGAGAGAAATCAACTATGAATAGAAGGTGTTTTGCCTGTGTGTTTTCTTTAATCTGTACCACTGAAGTAGAAGAGATTGGTAATAGAGAAGTCAGTAGTTTGGTTTGGGACTTATTAAATTTGACATGCCTATTATAATTCCAGTAGGATATATAGTATACTCCTAGGAAAAGTAACACCATTTGAAGAATTTTCTAGCTTCCATTTACTACCTGTGTCATATCTGACTTATTTTTGGGAAGACATGAATTATTTATGGAAAAAAATTAATTTAAAGAGAAAAAGCAATAGATTTGGTTTCAGAATTTTTGCTTGTTATTTTAAGAATTCCAGTGGACCTGCATCCACTACTTAAAAGGAAACAGTAGCTTCCAGTGTATGTGCTGATCAGAAGCTAGGAGTTCTATTTTTACTGCTTTAAGAGAAATAATTCATCACTGTATATTGTGTCTTCTCTGGTGGAGATTGAAATAGTGGATGGTGATGGGAATTGCAGATGATAAATACTTAGTAATTCAGTCTTAGGAAATAATAGTGGCACATACCTCACTGATTGGTTAAAATTTATATATATATATGTGTGTTGTTTATTTATTTAAGTCTCTAAAATGAGAATTTTAAATCTAATTCTTAGATACATTATGAAACTGAATATCAACTTGGTAAAAGAAAAAGGAGATTTATGATACAACTTTCTAAAGGAACTGATGTTAAGGAAACTGCCATTTAAAAATATTTTTAACTGAGAGTATTCAGATTTATCTGAATAAATGTAGATCAACTCTTTTTGTACCTATGGAATTGTACAGAATTACATTTTGCTTTGTGGAACTAATTTTGTCATTATTATTATTATTTTTAATGGCAGAACTTATCAGTTTATACATCAAGATTACAAATTCCTCAATACTCTTCTTCCAAAAATTTCAAGAGTTTAGAAAAGTGGCATTTCATTATTAGAGATTGCATATATATATATATATGTATATATATATATGTAATTTTTAAAAAAATTTATTGTTGTTGCATTACATCCATCCCCTTTTTGCTCCCCTCTGTCCCCCTCCCCACCCACCCATTCCCCCCAAAGTCAATCCCACCTATTGTCCATGTCCATGGTTCCTTTATACTAGGTTCTTGTCTAAACTGCTCCCCTTCCTTGCCTCTGCCTCCCCCCTCCCTCCAACCCCCTTCCCCCTGACCACTGAAGGCTTATTCACTGTATTCATATATCTGGTTCTGTTTTGCTTGTTGTTAGTTCTGTTCATTATTGTCCTGTAATGGGTGAGATCATATGGTATTTGTCCTTCACTGACTGGCTTATTTCACTAAGCATAATACTCTCCAGTTCCATCCATGTTGTTGCAAAGGGTACGAGTTCCTTCTTTCTTTCTGCTGTATAGTATTCCATTGTGTAAAGGTACCAAACTTTTTTGATCCAATCATCCACTGATGGGCACTTAGGCTGTTTCCAGCACTTGGCTATTGTAAATAGTGCTACTATGAACATAGGTGTATATAGGTTCTTATGAATTGGTGTTTCAGGATTCTTTGGGTATAGTCCAAGTAGTGGAATGGCTGGATCAAAAGGCAGTTCCATTTTTAGTTTTTCAAGGAAACTCCATACTATTTTCCACAGTGGCTGCACCAGCCTGCATTCCCACCGACAGTGCACCAAGGTTCCCTTTGCCCCACATCCTCGCCAACACTTGTTGTTTGTTGATTTGTTGATGATTGCCATTCTGACAGGTGTGAGGTGGTATCTTATTGTGGTTTTAATTTGCATCTCTCTGACGACTAGTGATGTTGAACATTCTTTCATATGCCTCTGGGCCCTTTGTATGGCTTCCTCAGTGAGTTGTCTTAGAGATTGCATTTTAAGGAACTCTGATTTGAAAGCTAGAACAATGAGATGACTTTCAGAGAACAAAAGCAATAGATATTGCCTAATTGTGTTTATCATTAATTTTTGTCTTTATCAGATGCATTAGAAAACAGAGGCCCTCTTTAATTTGTTGATGCTTAGATACAGGATGTGGATAATCTTCATTAACATACTGATCACAGCTCTCATGATTCCAAAGTTTCTTTCTGATTGCTTGATAAGAATTCTGCTTCAGATATGCTTTGAGAAGACCTCTAAGTTATTTCAATTTTATATAGCTTTATAGAATTAATATCAAATACAAATATGTCCCCACTGCTGAGGAGACATTTTCAGTTATATATTGCTAATATATAACTTAATTGTCATCATGTGATACTACCATTGATATAATGAATATAACAGTAATTTTATCTTTGGGCTTGGTCTACCCATTATTTTCTGGTGAAACAAAATGATACTTAAATGAGCAATTAGTTGGAAGCAATTAGTAGGGAATGATTATACATTTCATATATAGCTTCCTACTATTCAGTAGTAGATAATTAAAAACCACTGTATCCACTTCTTTGGCAGGAAGTCTTGCAGTGTTGACTGACTGAATTTAGAGGTCTGACTTCTGGATCTTATTTTGCTAAAAGTTGATGCACTGGCTTTATACAAGTTATTTCACCTTTCTAGAAAACCATTTTCTATCTCTATCTTTTTATGGGGTTAACATAAAGAATCTTTGATGTCTCATGTTAAACAGCCTTTTTTCTTTTTTTGTATCGGAATGAGAAAAAGTGGCCACATCAAACTCAAACTAGAAGTTTGGGAATAAAGATGAGAGACACTAAATCTGTAGTCCCAGGAGCAGGGGCCAGACCACTGGTTGTTGAGACACTTAATGAGTCCATTTTGTGGTGTCAGATGCTGACCACTCTAACTACGCCCTGGTGTTGGCTTGAACGGATGCTGCCTGAGTCATCTTTTTCATCATGTTTTTATAATAGTGGTAATGAAAAGGAAGGTGGGGCTGATAATGGTGGGAGAGATGACGTTGGTCAACATAATGGCAGTAATATTAGTTTCCTAGGGCAGCTGTGATGAAGTACCACAAACTGGGTGACTTAAAGTAATGAAAATCTCTTCTTTAAAATACTGGAGGCTGGAAGTCTAAAATCAAAGGCTGGGAGGGTCCACGTTTCCTCTGAAGGCTCTAGGAAAGAATCCTTTCATGCTTCTTCTAGGTTCTGGTGGTTCCCAGCAGTCCTTGGAATCCTTAGCTTGTAGATTCATCACTTCATTCTGCCTACTTCTTCAAGTAGCTTTTCTTCCTTATGTGTTTGTTTCTGTGTCCAAAATTTCCTCTCCTTGTAAGGTCACCAGTCATGTTGAACTTAGGGCCCACCCCACTCCAGTAAAACCTCATCTTAATTACATCTGCAAAGATCCAGGTAAGGTCACATTCCTGGGTTCTCAGTGGAATTTTGGGTGGACACACTGTTCAACCCAATACATGGGTGGTGGTAATGGTAGTGGTAGTGGAAATGAGACCATGATAATGCTCCTTTGATGATCTGGTAAGGTTGTGGTGGTGATGGTGATATGGGGGTAGGGCTAAGGCAAGATAACCATCTGAAAGTCAGGCATAATAGGTTTTCTGGTTGTTTCACTGTAGGCTAGTATCGTAGCATATTTCCATTACCAGGGTGAACTGAAGAGGGCCTGGTTCCTTATACTGTCTTGAATCCTTCTGTCTACTTTGAGGTGAGGAAGTTTACAGCATAATGGCATAGACAAGGGTTGCTAAGCCCTGGCTGGTAGCACAGTGGGTAAGGTGCCGACCTGAGAACCCAAACGTTGCAGGTTCGATTCCCCAGCCAGGGCACATAACCAGGTTGCAAGCCAGGTCTCCAGTCAGATCTGTGACTGGAGGCAGGTGAAAAGCAACCCATACATTGATGTCTCTCTCCCTCTCTGCCTCTCTCCCTTCCCCTCTTTCTAAAAATGACGAAATAAAATCTTTAAAAAAAAAAAAGAAAGAAAAAGAAAAAAAAAAGGGTTGCTGTGGTCACTCAGGTACGATTAATACAGTTATTTTTAACAAAGAATATGAAAAGAATGTCTGTAAACATTAGAAGTATTGGGGGGGTGTTATAAAGATTAATAGGATTAACACAAAAAAAGTGAGAGATAATTACAATCTATCATGACCAATCCCTAAAGGAATGCCTCACATCTCCACTGCATGTCACCGTGTGCTAGAGTACAATTTGGGATGGATAGTCTATCGCTCTAGCACATAGGTTCACAAGGCAGCATTTGCTCACATTCAGAGAACAAGGCTCTGGCTCCACCATATTTAGAGGTGATATAGTGCTTTGCCAGCTCCATTTGAATTGCTTAGCCCAGGCGTCCATCTCACAGGATATGCATTCGGCTGCAGCAAAAATGCTTATTGCACATTGATCCAAATTTGGCTCCAAACCTGTGAACAGTTCTTGGCACACGAATTACTACAGAGTAACGAAGAATAGCCTCTTGGCAATGTCTTAAAGGCTCTTTGAGAAGTGAGGGGAGGGAGAAGTTACTTGTATCCACATGATACCAATGCAGACTCTTCTCTCTCTAGGAATAATAGCAGGGTTTGAGTCTACAAAGCAATTTCAGTTTCTTAGAGAACAATGTTTAAATAGAAGGCACACAGCTTCTAATAAGATTGGAAAAAGTAAAGAAAATCTTTAAAGAAAATATTCATGATGCTTTGATATTCTGTGTGAGATCATCTCTCTCTTACTTCCTTTTTTCAGATGTAATTGGCATATTAGTTTCACATGTGCAGTATAAGGACTTGATATATTGAATAATTCAACATGATTGTGTTATTACAAAATGATCACCACCATAAGTCTAGTTAACAGCTATCACTACACTAGTTACAAATTTTATTTTCTTGTGATGGAGGCTTTAAAATGCCACTTTTTAGCAATCTTTAAATATATAATAACAGTATTAAGTATAGTTACCATGTTCTACATTATATCCTAGGAATTATTTACTTTATAAATGGAAGTGTTTTTTTTTTGTTTTTGTTTTTGTTTTTTTTTAATTTACTAATTATTTTCAGAGTGACTTGCCTCCCCCTAAGGACCTGGCTGGAAACCTGGTTGCAACCTGGTTATGGGCCCTGACTAAGGAATCGAACCAATGACCTTTGGGTTCACAGGCCAGTGACAATCCACTGAGCCCTACTGGTCAGGGTGGAAGTATGTTCTTTTTGATTACTTTCAGTTATTTCACTCATCCCCAAATCCCCTTCTCTGGCAACCACCAATCTGATGTCTGTATCTATGAGTTTGTGATTAATTTATTTATAAATTTCTCATGAGTTCATCCATTCTTATGGTATTTGTCTTTCTCTGACCCATATTTCACTTGGCATGTAATGCCCTCAGGTTCCATCTATGTTGTTACAAATAGCAGATTTTCCTTTTTTTATGGCTGAATAATATTTTATTACATACTTGTATATATCTGTATATATACACACATTCTAAATATTATCAATGGCTAGATAGCTGTATCTACATCTGTATCTGTGTGTATATATATATATATATATATATATATATATATATATATGTGTGTGTGTGTGTGTGTGTGTGTGTGTGTCTGTGAGGTTTGTTCAGAAAGTCCCCAGCCATGTAATATGAACAATAGAGACATTGAAGAAGATTGAAGAAGATACAAGAGACAAGAAATAATGGACATAGGACAATGATGCCTCAGTTCCCTTCAAAGTAGGTACCTTTTGACCTTACATAGTTCTCCTAATCACCCTCATTTGCCCTGTTGTATTTTCCTGAGTCTCACTGAAGGTCTGAAACTTCTTCCTTTTCAAAGGTGATTTTAGTTTTGGGAAGAGCCAGAAGTCACAGGGTGACAAATCAGGGCTGTAGCAGGGCTGAGTCACCTGAGTAATTTGGTGTTTCACAAAAAAATTGCACAAGATGTGATGCAAGAATGGGCACATTGTTGTGATGAAGCTGCCAATCACCAGTTGCCAATAGCTGTGGCCTTCTGAATCATTGGAATAGATTCTAGAGAGGAATATTCAAGCATAATGCAAAATTTGATGCAGATTTGTTGCTCTACTTGCTCAGTTATTTTGAAGGTGATGGCCACACAGTACACATGCTCACTCAGTGGCATCATCTGCCCCCACTGACTAATACAGTGAAGTTGTCTTTTTTTCACTCACCCATATTCCAGTCCACTCTCCTCGACTACCAGGTTACATTGATGTTGCACAAATGTGCAAACCGTTCTCACTATATTAGCAATGACTGGACTTTTTCTGGGTAGACCTCATATATACCATTTTGCATTAGGTTTCATGTCTTTTTATTAGTTCTTATAAAAATTTTACATGTTGTGTGTGTGCATTGTTTAGTGGCCCTGAACAATGTAAACAAATACAGGAAAAAACTGTATTTGTTTTTTCCTGCTCAAAAGGAACACACTTATGTTGCAAGCGTGATCTTTGTTAGACATTAAAAAGCACCCCCCGTCTAATTTTACAAAATATATAAACTGCTCCTCAGTTGATTGAATGAATACTTTTCCACCATGATAGCTTTCTCAACATTTTTAGTGTCAAACCTCACTCTTGAATCCTGAAGGTGGACATTTGATGGTTGTGACAGGTGATAGCCCATGCATCACCTTCTCTGTCCCACTCCATTACCTGCTCCTCTTACTGTTCACCTACCAGACAGCAAGTGAAATAGCCCTTTTTATTCTCCAAGTTTAGCTTGCAATGCAGGGCAAATTAAAAAAATAAAAAATAAAAACATGAAATGAGGAGGTGTTTGGAAAAGGACAGCAAAACACATCCCTTCAACTGTGGTGACTTGAAAGTAAATCTTTGTAGTTGGAGTCCTAAGTACCCAATAATGTTCACATTTCAGAAAATTAGATCAACACTAATTTATAACTTAAACATGTATTACAGATAACCAGTGGAAAACCATGAAATAGTCCAGGTTGCCTGTTATTTAAACTTAGTGATAAAAATTCTTAGACACAAATTTCCAGTATTGCCTGTTTATGTGAGGGGCACTATTTTTCTGCCCTGGGCGGCACTGAGTGCCACACATGCGCAATTCTCTGGGAAATGAGAGCTGCTGAACCTAGTTATTTTGATAAACTCTTTCTTAAAATGAGTTACATTTTCCCCTAAAAGTTCCCTTTCAAGTAAAGCCAAGTTATTCAGTGGAATTTATCTTTACAATCAATGAAAATTTGTTCCAGCAGGTATTTTTTTTTAAAGTCTTTATTTGGTCACCAACATTATGATTGTCCCATCAGTGTGATTGATGCTCAATGCGCAGTTTAGGAACCTCACCGCTGCCTCATCTACGTTAGCAAAGTGTCAGAGGTATTTTGATGTTTGACCAAATGATTGGAAATTGTCCCAATTATCGAACTGGAGAGTTCATTTATTTTTGAGCTAGTAATGGATTTTTAAAATAGGATTTTCAGGTAAAGCACTGCTGCTGTGTAAGTCTTGGGAGTTCACAGAAAATTATTACTGCCCCTCTCTCCCTCCCTCCCCTAGGACTCAGTCTCTCAGGACACTTCAGCTTTCTTCAAATGATGCCTGAGAGAGATTTACAACTACATTGGAAATGGCTTCTCTTCAGAATCACTCTTCTGAGGGTTGGGGCTAGTGAGGTTGCGTATAGCAAAGTCCCACTTGCTGCTCTTGTTTGGGGTTTTGTTTTGTGTGTGTTCTCATTCCCTTGCACAGACTTTTTGACTTATTTTTATGAGAATATCATGGGAGACACTTCTTCCTTGATTATGAATTGTTGGTGCTGTTATTTTTAAAACCATTCCTTCCACTTCCAGCCTTCTCCTGACCCTGAAAAATATTCTATATAGGACAAAGTCAACACTGTATATCCCTGAATTTCTTGCCATGAGTTTGGATACCTAATTTAGAGAGAACCTAAGCATCTGCTCAAGTAAACATGTTTTCTTGAAAAAACCCAAATGATTGTTATTGCTTATTTTAGAGTTGCCATTATGCTTTTGAAATGTACTCTGAGAGTAAAATATGTTAATTACCAAAGATTAGAAAGTGCAGGCAAGCAAAACACGAAAACCTCCAAAATCTTATGCACCAGGAAAAAATAATTGTTGAAATTTCAGGATAATGCTTTCCCCATACTTTTCTTTTTCCTTTTCTCATTTTTCCTATTTCTGTTTTTTATTCCAGGCTTTGGATGGGTATGTTTATGTGAATCTAGTTAGATGCATACTAGTATTTTTACATATACAGTATTATTTTGTACTGTTCCAGACCTATTTCATTTGTGTATTATGGGGTTTGGGGGAGAGCAGAATGCTATTAGAGAGAATATACCAGAATAGATGACCAGGGAAATCTATTTATTTTTTTAAGATTTATTCATTATTTTTAGAGAGAAGAGCTGGGAGAAAGGAAGAAAGGGAGAGAAACAGCAATGTATGGTTGCATTTCACCTGTCCCCAGCTAGGGACCTGGCTGAAGACCTGGCTTGCAACCTGGTGATATGCCCTGATTGAGAATTGAACCAGTGACCCTTGGGTTCTCAGGCTGGTGTCAATCCACTGAGCCACACCAGCTAGGGTGGGGAAATCTTTTTTGATGAGTGACAATTACAAATGTGGAGAACATTGCTGGTAGAGAGAGTAACAGGTGAGAAGGACTGTGTGGAGAGCAAATTCAACTTACTCTTGCATCTGAAAGAATCTTGGTGATGAAGCATAGTGGAAACTGGGAGGGCAAGGTATAAGTTTGGCAGGGATCAGATCACCCAGGTGCCTTCTAGACTAGGCTTATTTAACTGAATACATTGTTACTGTCTTTCCCTGGTCAATATTCTAAAAGCAGTAGAATGTGGTATTAAGAGTCTGGGCAGTGAAGTCAGATAAATCTGTTGTGTCAGCCCAGTCCAGTTTATTAAGGTCTTCAAGTCTTAGTTTCCAAATCTTTAAAATGGAGATACTTATAGGCATGCCTGATGGAGTCTTTGGGAGGGGAGGTCAGATAACATGTATAAAGCAGTGAAGACTCTGGCACCATCTTTATTCAGTTTTGTGATTGTATTTATTCAAGGGACATTGACTGAATAACCAAGGTCTTGATCAAGAAAGGTTATTTAGCAAAAGCTGTTATGGAGCTTTAAATAACAAAGCAATGAAATAAAACCTACAACTGCTTTCCTCACTACCTTTGGAATAATTATCCAAGATGCTCGTTGGCTAGTGTCCTCATGCAGAGAGCCAGATGCAATTACTTGCTTTTCAGATATTAAAAGAACTGTGGCCTTTCTAAGTCTTTCTTATTTAGCACCTTACTCAGACTTTTTGAAGTAGAAGGTTGTCAGTAAATCTGTATGGACTGTATGATAGGCAATTAAGGCCACCATAAACCTCATCCTTTCTTTCCAGAAGGGAAACCACATTTTTACTCCAATGAAAACTAGAGAAAAATTGAAATATGATTTAAACATGTTTAAAATATATTGTAACTTTTAAAACGTTTGAAAATCTATAAGGTTATATGATTCCATGAAAAGCATCCATCCAGAGCAGCTATGGCACATTTACCAACTGGTACCACTATGCAGACTCAGGGGGCATCATAATGACTTTCCTCTTCTTCTGAGGTGCCACATTGACTACTGAAAACATGGAAGATCACCTCTGCATGTATAGCAATAGTTATTGATATAATGCCAGTTTTCTCTAGTTTGTGAAATTATAATGATTTAAATCTTGTTTATATGTTTCATGATGAGCATATATTGCTTTTAAAATAATAAAAATAAGAAAATACTTAAGAAGTAATAGCCTTCAGTTTTTTCCCACACAACTTTTCATGCAACTTTATATTCATATATAACATTTCCAATGTCTAGGGATGAGGCCCACATGCTTTTTTTGAATTTTAAAATAATACCCACCAGGCCTTCCAGATACTTAGGTCTTAACACTCATGTAGGTACCTGATGGAGTCACTTTAATACACAACTTGCTGTCAAGAGACTTGACTTTTGATTCTTGCTTTGGTCATTCAGTAGGTATAAACTCTTGGGCCTCATCATTTATAAAACTGGGAAAACAATTCCTCCCTCAGGTAATTTTTAGGGAAAAAAAACTCCTCCTTCAGGTAATTTTTAGGCTATCTAATGAATCAAATTAGATATGAAAGTACTTTTAAACTATCAACACAAATACCAGCTGCTATTTTTTATTATGATTTATTATTGTAGCATCCTATCAAGGCCCCAGGCCTTATTTTTAATCTAAGATTACTTGGGCAAGTTTTATACTGGGATAACTTATCATTTATTAAAACAGTTTGTTCTTCATTAATGGATTATTATATTTGGAAAGTAGATAATAAAATTTACAATTTTTGTGAGTATACTGGGATATGAGCTACACTGCTCATCTATAAATCATTTTTATATTTTAAGCATCTGTCATATCTGGAGATCTTTGCTTTTCTATCTTCAGACTAGCCAGTGTTCATTTTAGTTTAGATTGTACCTGATGCTCAGTGCTGAATACAGAAGTGCTTACTGTGCTTATGGTTAATAAGCTAGCTTGGAGAGGCTGGATTTTTGACCACACAAAACTACAGAAAAATATGGGTTTTAGGTGACCATAAAGGAAATGTCACGAGTGTTGAACAGTTAGGAATTTATTTTAAGTATTTGTAAAATGGATCAAACAGCCTCTATACATTTCTTAATTTCATCTCTTCACCCAAATGCGCAACATCAAATAATGTTTGAAAATTGCTGTGGTGCTCAGCTATGGAAACATTTTGAATCAGTGGGTAATAAGGAGCTGCTTGACACTATTAAGTATGCAGTGTTGGTTTATCTCCCCAGTAAATGAAGCGGGAAGGCTACTGCATTAGCTACTTGCTGGAAAACCCTACCCCCAGTCCTGTGATACCTCTGTGAGAGTTCTGAAATCCTCCCAGAAGAGAGAGCACACTTATTTCTTCTCCCTTCCCTGGAGACTGGAAAGATGTGTGATAATTGCTCTGCCCCCTGGACATCTGGAATGTCAGTGGAGCTTTGAGATTTCAGGAAATGCTTCTTTCTCTACTCTCAGAACAGGCCTGTGTCTCTTCATTAAGATGAGAGACTCCCTCTGGCTTGGTGCTGCCCAGTAGGAATATGTGAGCCACATATGTGATTTAAGATTTTCCAGTAGCCATGTTGGAAAAAAAAAAAACAAAAAACGGGTGAACTTGCTTTTAATAATATGTCTAATTTAACTCAATAGAGTTAAAATATTGTTTCAACATGTAGTCAGTACAAAAATTACAAATGGAATATTTTATATTTATTTTGTATACTAAGTGTTCAAAAGTTTGTGCTTATAGCACATCTCAAATTGGATTAGTCACATTTCAAGTGCTCATTAGCCACGTGTGGCTAGTGGCTACAATACTGGATCATAGGGGAAAGTGCCATTCCATGTTACAGACTTTTCCCTTCAATAAATAATTATCATGCATCTAATACTTGTATAATTTACTATGTTTTGGTTGTGTTACCATGGAACTTAAATTTCAGTCAATAAATTATAAAAAAGATAATAGGTAATTAAATAAAATCAAGCCACTATATATCTATTAATTAAATCATACTGAATCAGCTGGATGTGAGTTTTCAAAAATTTGAAGGGTAGATTGGGATCATCCCAGTTAAAGTCCAAGGCTATGTGAAATATAAGGCTCCGGCTTTGGGAGGGCTCTGGGTAGCATCAAAAAGCATTAGTCATTTTCCAAAAGCAGGTGAAATCAAGGTAGGATGATGAGCTGATTGGACCTCCTTTCAAGAGACCAAGTGGACTGTTTAGATGTCAGACACAGAAGTTGGCGAACTCGAGTGCAGGGGCAGCTGTTGCCATTTACAGCTGCCAGCTTGGATTTAAGCATTTTCTGAGTTACATGAGGAAGGCTGACTAGTAATACATAATAATATTGCTATCTTTACCAAGTGTTTACTTATGTTAGTCAACATTCTAAAGGTTTTATATACTTTTAAAACTTAATTTTTGCACAAAATATCACTAAGTAGGCACTATTATTATATCCCTTTAATGAATGTGGAAATCTAAGTACAGAAATATTAAGAAATGGGCCAAGGACTGCATGGATATTAAGTGGAGAAACCAAGACCTTGGCTCATCTCTACCCAACCTTGAAAGTTGTATTTCCAGACTACATTGTTTTCCAGATGAGATGGTACCATGGCTCAAAGCATAGCTAACTAACTGGTCACAGATCATAAACATGTATCTGGATTAATAGAGCTTGATTGTGTGTTATCTGACTTTAGCCAGGTTAGATTGAAATGAAATTAGGTGCTCTTACATCATTTAACTTATTCAAGAACTAATTCAGATGCCACTTTCTATATCAAGAGCCCCACTTTAGACTCTTTATTTGGAATTCATGTCTCCTTTCTCTGATCTCCCCAAATGATTTACGCATCTCATGGTGCATAATAACCTTCTTTGATTCTGTTTACAGATTAACATGTTTTATCTGTCTTTCCTCTCTATCTAGTACATATGCCTTATATAAAATAGCTGCTCAGATATGTGTCAAATGGAGGAGCTAAATGGCTAGATGTCAGATAGATGAATGGAATGGTGAAATTGATAAATGAATGAATGAAAACATTCTTGCCTCCTTCAAAATAAGGGAATTGCTTTTTATAAATTACCTTCAGAGTAGATTTTTGAGTAAAACTCTTTGATTGTAATGATAACATGCAACAACTGTTGCAAGGAGAGAGATGTCTTTTAGTACTCTAATAGTCATGTACTGGAAGCATTAAACATTTATATTATGCATGCAATGGTTTATTATCTACCAGATGCAGGCAGTTGTTTAATTTTAACTTTTTTAAGAGACAGGGGAAGGGAGGAGAGAGAGAGGGGGAAAGAAACAACAATGTGAGAGAGGAACATTGATGGCTTGGCTCTCTTAAGCACACTGACCAGGGAGCAAACACACAGCCCAGGAATGTGCCCTGACTGGGAATGGAACCACTGACCTTTTACTTTGTGGAACATTGTGCAACCAACTGAGGCGCACCAGTAAGGGCTAGGCAGTTTTTCCTTGATTTCACAGCACTAGCTTTATACATTTTAGAAAACATCTTTTCCCCTGACCCCTCCAAGCTGTACTTTGTCAGGGATAAGACTAAGAGCTTTGGACACTGCAGAAATCACCGTGAGCTTTCAAGCAGGAAAATCAATGTCCATTACTGATAGTTTTCAGGGGACATGGACACTGTTAACCCTTCTCACATGGTCTAGGGAAAAGTTATACAGTGATGATGTTTAGCTGGGTGGAAGACCCTGAATTGATCTTGAAAGACTTTTACTGCAACATCCATTATCTTTGTTATCCAAATGCATATGCCATACTCTGGGAACAGAATGGAGTAGTGTCCTGAGTGGAAAAGAAATAGTTCTATTATACTCAAATGTACAATGTAGTATTTAGATATCATTTGGAGTGTTTACAAAGTGGCTGTGTGAAAATGTTGCCCACCCGCTGCAGCCCCAGCCACTCTGAAAGTGGATTGATTGATTGATAGATCTGTAAATGAACTAGTGGGGTCTCACTGCCTGCTGCCCATAGGCAATAACTCAGGAGACAGAGTCTGGTGGAAATGAAATGGAATTTTTATTTATTTATAGATATACACAGATTTCTTGATGCCCACCCCTGCCAGTGGAGGGTCAAGAAGGCAGCTCCCAGGTGACCACCGCAGTGGTTTTCCAAGGCTTCAGGTTGGGGAGGAGTGTGGTGCCAAGCTAGGCTGCCTGAGCCCTCCCAAGGCTCTTCCCCTGACCCTGCTACCCCTTCGTGCCAGCCGCTCTCCAAGTACCTGCAGTGCTCCAGGTGAAGCTGGAAGTGCTCAGAGAGGGGTGGGGTTTCCCAGCTGAGTCAGAAGCGTGAGCCCTGGTGGGGACAGCCTTTCAGGATTCCTGCCTGGGAGAGGGACTCTGGGCTTGCTGGGCCCCCAGCTGCACTGAGTCCACCAGCCCTGAGCCTTCTTTCCTCCCCTGGTATAGGAGCTTGCTGGGCTCCTGGCCCTCCCTGCAGCAGTTAGGGAGGGGCCTGGGCAGTCTCCAAGGTTTGGGGCACAGGAACTCCAGCCCTGCTCAGTAAAGAGAGGAGAATTGAGAGTTGCCTGCTCTCATTTTAAAGGACCCTCAGGGTCCCCAGAGTGGTGGAAGCAGATGGGAGGATATTCTCCTTCCATCCAATCACCTGCCTAGTTTTGGCACCAGCCCTGAGCACCTCTTTTATTTTCCTTGGTGTCACAGGTTCCTAGTCCCAGTTGCTAGGGTGACTCATGCCTGCGCAGTCTTGTTGCTTCACCACCTCTCCATTTCTGTGGATGGAGTTACCTCTGTTACAGAGTCATTCATTCATTCATTCATTCGCTGGCTATCTGTCATCTATTTATCTAATTATCACTTACCTTCTTCCAGAAGGATTTAAGCTGACCCATGCATTTGCTATATTTTGAATGTTTCTTTATATGTCAAGAGCTAGTTTCCCAGTGAATTTGTTTAAAGAATGATAGTCCTCATATTTAGAAGTGAATTCAGCTATGATAGTGCCCTTTTTTTCAATACCATATGGGCAGAATAAAACACACATATAAATTTGTGACAGCAGTTTGGGATTCTCAGATAGGGCATTTAATCACTTTAAATTATGTACAAAAGAAATGCAAAACTATTTTTTCAGTTACCATGTTTTCTGGATATTTTGTTTGGAAATGATACTTTCTTTTATTGTTATTGTTGTTTTATTACATTTATCCCATTTTCCCCCATTGCTGTCCTCTACCCCACTCTCCCCATTTTCCCTCCCACAGTCCATCCCACATATTGTCTATGTCCATGGGTCATTCCATGCTAGATCCTTGCTGTCACCCTTCGTTGCCTCTTTCTCCTCCCCTCCCCACCCCTCTGCACAGTGGTGTGTTCCTTGTTTCCATGCCTCTGGTTCGGTTTTGCTTGTTTGTTTTGTTCCTTAGTTTCCTGTATTGGGTGAGATCATATGGTATTTGTCTTTCAATGACTGGCTTATTTCACTAAGCATAATACTCTCCAGTTCCATCCATGTTGTTGCAAAAGGTATGCTCTGTTTCAGCAGTTAGTAATGAAGTGTAAAGATACGCCATTTCTGTCATGGCATTTCTTTCACTTATATCACTAGAAATTTATTTTAAATTCAGTCAAAGGAAGGGGCTTTTGGAAAATAAAGACTTGCTGATAGGTGTATTTTTTTATTTTACTGATGGAGTACTATTAATTTTTTCTTGTGTTTTACCTGCCACAAACGTTTTCCTTTATTTTGTTCATGTTTCTTTTCTTGTATTTTGCCTACCTGTGGCATCTAACTGACCAAGAGCAGTGAATGGAGTCATTGCCTTTTCCTGTCAAGCAAATTACTGACTGTATCTGGTGCTTAACAATACAATGCTTTTTGATTGAACTGTTATGACATCATAAAAATGCTGTTTTGATTCAATTATAGTATAGACCTTCCATTCCCAGTTGTTTGGGGGCAGTAATTGTAAGAAATAACTTCTTCTTCATTCAATAGCTATTTGTTGAATCCATGTTAGGGTCAGCTGAGAGTGTGTATATGGAAGGGGCTTGGCCTAGAACTTCTTATGTAAGGCACTTGCTAAGCTACGAAGTGGGTCACAGTGCTGGAAGAAGTGTTGATTCAACAGAGGATGTAAGAAATGTGTGGGAGCTTTGAAGGTCAGATGGACATTTGACTCAAAACCAGATGTTAATACTGGATCTGTCTTTTAAACCTCTGAGTTTACCTAATCTGTGAAGGCAGAATAATTAAGTAACACTTAATTTGAAGGCTCATCAGGTCTAGCATTAACATGTGAGGCACATAGCACATGTTAGGGATTCATAAGTAATGTTGGCTGGGTGTTGTCATTATCATCATCATCATCATCAAATATGACTTGTTGCTTCTAATAATTTCACTGTAGTTTAAGAAAGTAAGATTGGATGGGAGTGTGTGTTTTATTAAAGATAAGGTAGAATTCTTACACAGCGTCAGTTTCATTGCTAACATAGATTTGGCACATCCCCACCCCTTAATGGAGGGAAGCTACTATGGAAAATTGGGAAGAATTTAGGATACCAGACCCAAGACAGCTAAAAGACTCAGAAGCTAAGCGAAATGTGACACTTGAATGTGCAGAGGTGCCACCAGAGAACTTGGTCTGAGAAGTAGAGTTGGGGGAAGGCAGCAGCAGCCAAGGGTGGATGTCACAGTCCAGGACAGTGTTCAGTAAACTGTATTCCACTCCTGATAGGGCCTTCTTTAAAGGTCCTTCTTGATTTGCTTTACTTTTATCACTGCTGCTGGCCCCACAAGACCTGTCTGAAGGCAGAATGAAAATCAAGCTCCAGATGATGGTGGAATAAATTAATAAAGGACCCGAGGTATAAAAGACGCCACTATCAGAAATGTAGCTTTGTCTTGGCTCCTGTCAAGTTGTGTCCAGTATCCTGGGAAAGAGGAGAGTTGTGAGAGTGGAAATCTTACTTATCAACTGCATCATCTGCCACTGCTGCCCAGACTGGAAATTTTGTCACCTCTCCTCAACCCTGGCACCCTGCAACCAAAAATAAAATGGGAAGAGAGATTCACTCCAGTTGATTTAATTTCTAAAGCATGCCCTGCATCCCTCCATAAAAAGCTTTGCCACTTATCATCCTTCCAGTCCCATTCCTCCAAACCACTGAGCACCTGGGAACCCAGGTTTAATCAAGATACTGATCCATATTTTTAAAATAAATATTTTGTGATAATTTCTTGTGAACTTATATTTTTCAAACTTTTCTCCCCACAAATATCTGCATATCCAATCTATAAAATTTTGAAATACATTTAAATAGGATGAAATTCAAAGTATCTATAATTATGCCAATGATTTTTACATGTATTTCTAAATTGATATTATGAGTAATATTATGACATTAGTAAGAAGACATCATATTTCATAAAACATAGGATAACTTCTAAACTTATTTCTAATCTGTTTTATCCACATAGTATTTGGTGAACATCTTTCTCATGCACATATTTTAATAACACTTTTTTTCAAGGATCATTTTAGAAATATATATTTTGTGGTTAAATGGTAGGAAAATCATTTTATCCTTTTGAGATACACTGTTACTGCCTTGGGAATAGTTGTACCAATTTATATCACATAGGAATATACGAGAGTGCTCCTCCTTGGGCCCCTAGTCAACACTGAAGCATGTCAAAATAAAATGCATAAAATAAAAGCCTGGCTGTTTTAATGACAAGAAAATGGACTTTTATTATATTTTCATGCTAATTATTATATTATGCTAATTAGCCTAACCTAATTAATATTTAATTTTTCTTTTATTTATCTTTTCTATTATTTATTTGCATTTTATTAATTGTGATTTATTTTATTTGCCCATAGTTTTGAAATATTTCTATTTTATATGATTTGAGATATGCAGTATATATAAAGATATTATGATACAATATATATATGAGGGTGAACCCCCCCAAAAAAACCAGAATTACCTTTCAGATAGCACCCTCTGCCTGATAGGTGAGCGTCCTAGGAACCCATTTGTATCACTGTAGCCGATGGAACTGTTGGGAGAGGCTGCAATTAGCTTCGGGTGAATTTTTCTCAAGACTCTTTCAACACATTTGCCCATTTCATGGTGGGTGATTTATGAGTGCATCTGCCTATATTCTCTGAGTGTTCACCAGTTTTTGACCAAAAACAGCATGACTTCATGCACCACCCTCCCTATTCAACTGATTTTGCCCTTAGCAACTTTTTTTTTTGTTTATTTGTTTCCCCTGGATGAAAAAAGTCCTCAAAGGGAAACTGTGCCCATGTGTAAGAGGAAGCAAAAAATGGCAGAAGCACTAAAAGGCATCAACATCAACAGGTTCAAAAACTATTTTGAGCAGTGGCAAAAAACATCTTGAAAGGTGTATTGCATCAGATGGAGAGTAATTTGAAAGTGACTGAAGTTGAACATGTAATAATATGTACATAATTTTCTATAAATAATTTTTGGGTCCCCCTCTTATATTGATATAGATTCTTAATATACATTAAGAATAGTAGCTCCATTTCTACTATCCAAAAGTTTGATTGAGGTACTCTTTCTTTTTAATATTTAAATTTTCTCCCTTATTCCTTAGTCTTTCATTTCTTTATGGTTTATGGCTTCCTAACAAAGATGTTTCCTACTCTCTAATTATATACATAGCATTATTTTTGCTTAGTATGATTATATTTCATTTTTTATATTTAAATTTTACTGTTTCTTAAATTACAAGGTATTTTTGATGAGAATGAAGGAGTTGCAGTATACAGTTTTAACTATAGATATCTAGTCTGTTTTATTGTTTTGTCTATTCTGTGTTAGTAGCCTACACTACAACATAAAAATGAGTTTTCAGCATTAACAGTGCACACTATTTATTTAAAAATGCTCTATTTTTACTTTTTCATATGAAACTTATTTGTGAAAACCTCAATAGATATTCTAGTGACACTTTGAGTGGAGGTGATATTTGTATAAATGTGAGAACTATGTCTTTTGCAATATTATTTCCCTCAATATTGCAGCTTTGTATTTTCACATCATTTTTTCTATCCTTCAGTGAAAATATTGTGTTATTTTAACAAATATACAATATTTTTACTAAAGGATAGAAAAATATCCTTTAACAAGCCCTTGTGAAGTACAAATACTAAACTATCCAGTGTGATATTAAAGAAAATTATTGTTATTTTACTAGACATTTTAAATTAGGAATAAATATTGAAAATATTTTAAAGATTTTTTGTCATCTTTGGGAATTTTTTTTTTCTTGTAAAGGTACATTAGAGATTAAATTTAGAATACCTTATATTGACACTTTAAATTCTGAACAAATCTTCCTATTATAACATGTAGTATTATTATATGACTTGTGTTGATTTTATAATATGTAGGATTTTGTATTTAGATTCATATGAAAAACTCATCTATAATTTTCTGTTTTGTTTTTATATCATTTAGGGAATTCAGGCTTTAGTTTTAATTATGCTGGGTTCTTGCCCAATTGCAAACCATTTTGTCCTTTGCAGTGCTTTAGAAAGTAAGATGTTTGAAAGAATTTACCCATGAGCAAATTTTGGAATGGTTATCCTTAGAGAACATTTTTAAATGTCCCAGTTATTTTACTGACAAAATTATAGAATGTCTTGGTTGTGCTTAAAAATAATCCTGGAGACAGTGTGGGAGAAAGTCTGTAGGAGTTAATATGAAACACTGAGTATATGGAAGTCAGTTCATTGTGCAATTTTTCACTTTTCACAAATTTGACATATTCCATAATAAAAAAGTATCTAAAAATTAAATAGCCTGAAAATATTTTGAATGATTACTGACTTATTCAGGTGTTTTAATACCTCCAATTGTTGGGTAATTTACATTTTATTAAAAAATAATAGCATGGTGTTTTTATACTTTTACATGTATAGTTTCATCATGCTTTCCAAGTCTAATTGTCTAATTTTGTTTTATTTATTTTCATGAGATTAGAAGTTTGACTCTTTAAAATGAAGTCCTGTTATACTTCTGACCATACCACTCACATAAGTAGCTGTTTGGAGATCTTGTGAACATGAGTTATAGCAGTAAGCATATTTGGGTGGAAGGAACCCAGTAATGTCCCAGTACCAGCAGTTCGCTTAATATGCTCATCTACATGTGCATTAGGGAGTGTTGATTGACCATTGTGGTTAGTTTTAGGTTTCTGACAATAGTTTAAAACAAAGGTTTTGGGCCATTTTTCTAGTTTGTTCATTTGCCACTTGGTTTGTTGGTATTATTTGGATGAAAGAAGGTTTGTTCTGGAAGAAAGATGACCAGAATTCATAACATTATGTTAAGTTTTTCAATTGAATGGATGATCTATTTAATAGTTGCTCTTCTATAGTTCTTGTGTGTATGTTGGGGGTGAAGAATGAGAGATGTATGTGATATTTGTATACTATGTATTTATAGGTGAAAGGGAAAATAAGGGCCTAAAGATGGAAACATTTTTAAAATACCAAATTGGTTTTAGATTATTAAACCTTCTTCTAACGTCTTCTAATCTAGCATACCATGCATTTATTTCATAGATACTTAGAAACAAAAGATCACTTGGCTGATGTCAGGTTTCTTGGTCATTGCCCTGCAGGCCCCAAAGAGCTTCTCAAATAAATTGCATATATTTGTTATCACTAATTATGTTGACAACTATCAAAATTAAAGAGCTGTCTAAAGATACAGTGGCCTATCTAGAGAAATATGCAGCATGAGCTGGATAACCATTTGTGATGCATGATGTGGAAAGAATTCAGGCATAGGATGTAGGTACCTCTGCTCTAGTATGACTGTCTTTAGTGTGTATAAAAGAAAATAGTATGTAGCAAAACTGTTAAAGAAACAGAATTCTAGTTGACTGGACTCTGTTCAAAAGCAACAAAATGGATTAAGCATTTCTGTGTTCCAGGATTTACCATTAGAGCATGGTGGTAAGTGGGTAAGCAATAGATGTGTATGGAATTAGATCTGATTCTGAATAATTGATTACAGTGTCATGTTCCACAGGAGTTAGTAAGGGCTGACATACTGAGGTTATGCTTTCAACTATGAAGTACAATTGGAATTAATTATCCTAGTCTTTTTTTAGGGACATACTCTCTCTTTTCAGACCAGATGAGTGATGCAAAAGTACCTTCTGGATTTGAATTAACTGGATAATTCTTGATTTTGCCCAAGCCTTTAAAACTGGTGGGAGTTTTAATGGATATTAATTAGTGTGAAAGTGTTTTATTCTTTGAGGATTTTTTTAAAGAGAAATCTGTCTTGATTGACAGATGGATACCTCTGTTTCCTGTTTTATTGTTTTTGAAGAAAGAGGGTTTGATTTCCTGCCAGGGAGCTTTCATAAAGGGCCATGAGCATGCTGAGCCCTGATTAAAAATCAGGGAGAGGTGATGAGTCCTTTGTGTGGCTCTCTCCTGAAAAGCGAAGAGGCCAGAATTACAGTGACTCTGGAAGAGGTGTCTGCTGAAGGACCACATTTAGAACAGTAAGACTGCGTAAATAGCAGTAAGATTGGGATGTAAATGCAATTTTATCCTATTTAATGGAAAAACTGTAGAAGAAAGGGTCATCGTGATACCTTAGAAGAGAGGTAGGGTATTGACTTACGTAATTGAGACCTTTTGAAATGTAAAATAGATTTTTATTTAAGAATCCTGCTGTAGTAGATCTAAGAGATTTACATAACATGACAAACATCTGTATAAATTAAATGGCTCACCTTGTTTTGGATTTATTTGCTTCTAAATCTTCTGTTGTGACAATCCTATTTGTTAATGTTCTCCCTTAAAGTCAATCAATACCAAATTTAATTTATAAAACAACAACAACAACAAAAAATAAGCATTGCTGACTAGGAGCAAGGTTGAGTATCATAGAGAGTGGGGTCCTAAAGTTATAGGAGCCTCAGGCTTAATCTTCAGAGGTAGCCTGGATTTGCTACTTACCAGTCATTTAACTGATCTGGATCTCAGTAAAAGTATAAATGCGATAGAAATATTTATTTGGTGGAGGGATGTGAAGACTTAATCAGATGAAGTGCACAAAGGGTCTAATGTGCTTTGGGTTTTACAGCACTGCTTGTGGCAACAACATTGTAATGTAATGACAAAAATAAAACTAACCAAAGAAATGAAAATCAATGCTTGAATCATTGTTCTTAACTCTTATCCAGAAATAAAAATAAATTACTGGAGAATTTTGTTGTCATTTGTAATTCTTTTCATCAAGTATAAGAGGAACATGGTCATATATCATTTATTTATTCTGGGCTTGATTCAGAATACACACTCCAGAGCCGATCAAGAAATACTTAGAAACTGAAAGCCAATTTATCCTTCCTCTCTTTTTCTCACTTATGTTCATGAACTGAATTCTTAATATTCTGTCTGCTGCAATTTTCCCTTTTCATGTAAAGGAGAATGATCCTAGTCTAAATCTGCACTTACGGGAACTTAAAGTTGGGTCAAGTGTTCCCCTGAAATGAAGACACCTTTGCTAAGATGACTAATTCCAGTTATTAAAAGTGAATATTAACTCTGTGGTCCAAATGAAGTGTATGAGTTGTTATTAATGTGAAATAAAATAATATAAGTTTAGGAACATAACAAAAATCACAAGCTGATTATATACTCATTTACTTATTTATTTAAATTGGTAGATTTTATGTTTTAGAACAATTTTAAGTTTTCAGAAAGAGTAATCAGAAAGAAAAAATAATTCCCATAAAATTTTCTTTCGCTTCTGCCTTCATTTTCCCTGATTTAAAATCTTTTATTAATGTGATATACTTGTTATACTTGATGAACTAATATTGATCCATTATTAACTGAAGTCCATAGTTTACATTAGAGTTTACTCTGTGTTGTTCAGTTCTATGGTTTATAACCAATACGTAATGTCATGTATCTGCCACTACATTATCACACAGAATCATTTCACTTCTCTGAAATTTTCCTGTACTCTATTAGCCACGCCCTGCCCCACCTCTTCTCTAACCTTTGACAGCCACTTATATTTATATTTTCTCTATAGTTTTATCTTTTCCAGATTGTCATATAGTTGTAATCATACTGTATGTATGCCAGGTTGCTTCTGTCACTTAGCAAATTGTTTTTAAGTTCTTCAACATGTTTCATGGCTTGATAGCTCATTTCTTATTAACCCTGAATACCATTCCATTGTTTGAATACATGGCAGTTTATCTCTCCAGACATCTTAATTGCTTCCAATTTTTGGCAACTGTGAATACAGTTGCTACAAATATTTATATGCAGGTTTTTGTGTGGACACAAGTTTTCAGCTCACGTGGGTAAATACAACAGAGTCTGATTGTTGTGTCATATGATAAGAGTATGGTTAGTTTTATAATAAACCACTGCGCTATCTTCCAAAAGTGGTTACCAATTTTTTGTATTCCCACCAACAGCAAATGAGAGTTCTTATTGCTCTACATACTCAACAGCATTTGGTGCTGTTAGTGTTTTGGACTTCAGGCTCTTATTTAGTGAGATTTAATTAATTAAGTATTTTATTTTTCGAGTATAGTATATGCAATTATCATGAAGGCATAGGTTTCAGCGTTGTTCATTGGAATCCCAAGTTCCTAGAGCAGTTGGTGGCATATAAGGGTTGCTCAATAAATACTTGTGGAGGGGACAAATTAATGAATCACAGCCATGAAAAGTAAACACCCTTAGAGATAATTTCTGTGAAGAGAGATGCTTTTGCTAACAAAACCACTATTTCATTAAAAATCATAACCAATATTACATACATTTATTATAAATAATAATAAATTGGTGTTTATATTTCAACTCAGTTATCTCGAAGTCAATAAATCTTTACACTTGGTTTAAAATAGATTCAAATTTGATTCTTTAAAAGATTGACCTCATAAATAAGCCAAAATGCATTTATCTTCACTTAACCAGTTTGTAAACCAAATTTGTTAGTTATATTTAAAACAATAAATTTTATAACTACCCTTTAATTGAATCTAGAGCATAATAACCCTGACTGCATGTTGATATCACTTGGAGAGTTTTTCACAAAATCCCAAGTGCCATTCCTCATCCACAGGGATTTTGATTTTTTAAAAGTGGATTTTAGAGAGGGGTGAAAGAGAGAGAGAAAGATTGATTTGTTGTTGTCCCATTTATTTATGCTTTATTGATTGATTCTTCTATGTGCCTTGACCTGGGATTGAACTTGCAATCTTGCCCTAATCAAGTGTTCTACTGGGCCAGGGATTCTGGTATAAATGTTCAGCACCCACACCTGTCCACTCCCTTCCCAGGTAGTTGTGTGTAGTTCTGTAAGTTCTCAGATGCTTCCAATGCAAAACTTGGGTTAAGACAGACAACATTAGGGTCTTAAAAAGAACTCAATATTGGTTTTAGTTGAGAGATATTAATACAAACTGTTTGAAATAAATAGCTATGTGAAAATACATGGTAAATAATTTAATACTATGTTTTAAAGCACAAAAGCACATCTTATCAGGCATTATGTCTGTCATCCTCAGATGATAAAACCGGGAAGCAGCATACAGGAATAGTATGATTGTTCCCCTCCTATTGCTTCAACTGTACTCTAAAGCTTGTGAACAAAGACCTGCTGAAGTAGTAAAATGACATTACACTAATCTGTCTGTGAGCAGTCTATAGGGGACTGAGGCCATATGTAAACCAGTATCCTTATTTTTGGAAGGTAGTTTGGAATTAATATTTAAAATTTGCATACCCTTTGGCTCAGAACTCTCTATCAAATAATTTACCAGGCAAAAATATATATAGTAGCAAAATTTTATAAATATCCTAAATGTCCACCAAGAGGGGAATGACTGACTAGGCATTAGGTACAATCATAATATGGGACTGTGTATTTTAAAATTTCAAGTAAGTGTATCTGTATGTACTGAAATGAATTATATCAATTATATATTACATGACAGAAATAAGTTAAAGAATAATTTTTAACCTATAATGCTATTGTTTTTAAAGTAGAATCACTTTTATCCACTCTAAAAAAATAAAAAATTCTTTGTGTGGTTCTTAATATTTGGGAGAAGAGCTAAGAAGATTCCCACTAAATGATCAGCAGTGATTGCATCTGGAAAATGGGTTTGGGGAATGAGGGAGAATTTTTTAATATAACCAACAGCTTTTTTATTTTTAATATGCATAATCAAGTGTTATTATATATGAAATTGAAAGAAAGTATAGCCCTGGATGGTGGCACAGTGATAAGGCACTGGCCTGTGAACCCAAAGCTCACTGGTTCGATTCCCAGCCAGGGCACTTGCTTTTTTTTTTTTTTTTTAAATTGACATTTCTATCCAGTTGAGTGCACTACATTTTAACACTCATGGAAACATTTAGCTAATCATGACTAACATTCTAATAAATACTTAGTTTTGTGTGTAGATGCCCTCACTCTTCATCTGCTCAACGACTCAACATTTTTAAAAATATTTTATTTATTATTTTTAGAAAGAGGAAAGGAGAGAGGCAGAGAGGGAGAGAGACATCAATGTCTGGTTGTCTTTCTCCTGCCTCCAGCTACAGACCTGGCTGGAGACCTGGCTTGCAACCTGGTTATGTGACCTGTCTGGGAATCAAACCAATGACCTTTGGGTTCACAGGCTGGTGCCTTATCCACTGTGCCACCAGCCAGGGCCAACTCAACATTTTAAAAATCTGCAGTACTGATTATGAAAAAATGTTGGATTCCTCTCAAAGGAACCATGGTCTTAGGCCTAGGAATTAAAAACTACTCTTTTGAGAAATACCTGTGAAAATTAAAGTGTATCCAGTTATGGAATGGTGAGAAGTGGATTTGTAGCTTCCACAGAATTGTATAGCTTAGATTGAATTCCAATTCTATTGATAAATGCTCAAAGACCATTTTAAATGGTGTCACTGAGCTCTAGACAGAACCCAAACTCCTCTTAATAGGTGGGCTGATTGATACACATTTTCCCTTCTGTGGGATAAATGAAGCCAGTCATCAACTCCTTAATGAAGCTTCTCTTTCCCAAGTTTAGGAAGAAATTGACCACAGTGTGTTTTCAGAGCATGCCTATTCCTATGAATAAAGCTAAGTTCAGGAGCTCAATGGAATCCCAGGCTCCAGAGACTATTTCACTCCCACTGTGCTCTATGCAATGGTTTTCAACTCTATGCACACTAGAATCACCTAAGATGATTCCCCCAGAGCACTCATTTATAAAAGCCTGATAAGTAATTATAATCTGTAGTCAGGACTGAAAATTAGTGTGCTCCTATCAGGAATACTTTAGAAATTTTAGCTATAGTCATATACTAAACATCTGTAAAAGAAGCTTCGTTAACTAGGTCAGATTTTCCAGTTTCTCCAGTTAACAGGTGAAAGGGACTTCTCCACACTACCCTAGGGCATCATTACTTCCATCCTGCAGGCCCCAAAACTCTGGGCCTTACTGTTGTTTAGAGCATGGTAGAGTGGTTCCATTTTAGGTGATCCACCTAGAATGAACTATGTGACCCAAATCATCATTGTCTGCTGTGCTGCTGTAGATAGGACTCCATAGTGTTGTATAGATGGTCACTGCCCAGGGTGCAGTCTAGGGAAGGTATTGTGTTTCCACCCCAACTAATGTGCTGCAATTCAGTTCTGGCACCATCTGGAGTTAGTGCAGAAACCATAAGTCAAAGGGCATCCTTTTCAAGAAGACTTCTTTTACTCTAAAGCAAGTGGTTACACATCCAGCGTTTCCTGTAACAACCCCCAGGCTTGATAAAGAACTTGAATGAGTCTATAACTCAGTAATGTGCTATACTACTTATGATCACAGTTTTATTATACAACATACAACTCAGAAACAGGTAAGTGAAGAGACAGAGAAACTCAGGTCTGTGAGGGTCCCAAATAGCTTCCATGCCTTCTCCTTATGGAACTAGGACTTGTCACTTTCTTGGCATATAGTGTGTTCTCTTACTAGAAAGCCTTGATAAGTTCTGCTGTCCAGAGTTTTTTGTTGTTGTTTCATTACACAGGTGTGATTGACTGAACATTGACCCCATGAATGAGTTCAGTCTCCAGCTTCCTTCCCTGGAGATCAGGCTGGTTCAAAGCCTCTAATTACATGTTTGATTTTTTTGTTGTTGACCAGACACATCCTGAGTCATCTCATGTCATCTCATTAGTGTAAACTCAGGGGTAAGTAATCCAAGGGGCTCATAACACTCACATAACTTGGCAAATTCCAAAGATTTGGAATTTGGTTCTTTCAGGAACCAAGGACAAAGACCAGTGAAATTCTTTATTATACAACAGTAGGTCTTTTTGAAACCAGACTGGAAAGTAAGAGTGATACCTGGGCTTCCATGTTGTCCCTGGGCTCCTGAGTAATGACACTTGTGGTGGGCCAGCCCTGGCCCACCCATCTTGAGTTGTGATCCCTATTTCTTCTTGGAAACTTCCAAAGATCAGTCTGTTGGGGCCTGCCCTTTTTTTCTTCTACCTTGGAATTTACCCCCAACTCTACCTTCTCTTGAATTTTTACCCTCACACCCTATTAATTCTCAAGAGCTTAAAAACCTAAACCAAACCAAACAAAACACCGCAAACATTACATCTACTCTCCTTTTCTCTGGTAGAACTCAATTGCCTATTCAACTTGGAACAGGAGGTAAAGTTTCAGGAGATACCAGTTTTCAATCCTAGAGAGAATGATGGACTTAGTCTGCCCTTAACTTCTAGAAGGCCAGGGAGCCTTTGCATTTTATTTTGAAAGAAAGGTAATGAATTAGAAGAGAGCCTTTATTTATGTATATCTTTCTTTAAAATAATTTGATTTCCAAAAACAAAACAAAACAAAAAGAAAAAAGGAACCCTAACTCTTAGCCATTCAGGAAAAGGCAAATAAACTACTGCTTTACAAAGGTGGAAAAGATGTCCACAATTTTTTTTAAAAGCAGTCCAAATTTACTTTCAAACTCAACATTATTTGGCACAATATGTTGTATCAAATTTGCTCTAAAATTATATTTACTCATGTATCATCCTTTTGAAAGTACCCCCAAAATTTACTTTATATGGAATCTTTCCATCTTAAGTACTTAATTTCCTTACCTTTAGCCCAAAAGAATGCAAGAAAGCAATCATTTCTCAAAATGGATCAGATTGATCCACTTCCAGTTACTTTTCAATTTTGTTTTTAAAATTAGTGGGTGTTTGCTTTGAGTAACCGTCCACTGGGTCATGGCCTTTCTGATATTTGATTGTGATTCACAAAATAATGAAAGAGACTTAAGCTCCAAAGAAGGATGGATGGAAACTAGCACAATGCCTGCTGCATGACCATGACAAGCTTCATACTACTCATTTTCAGTTCCATGATTTTATTTCATCACATTTAATCCTAACAGCAGCCTTTGAAAGTAGACACTCATGCTCCAGTTTTACAGATCTGAAAATTTAACTTAAAATATATTATTTTCACTACTTAATGATATAGTTGGTAGAAACAAGATTCAATTATTTTGATAATTTAAGCTCCTTCTACAGTGCCATATGGGTAATTGTTTCCAAGATACTCTATACAACAAACACATAGCAACCTCACAGTTCTCAGGTTGTGTAAGTTTGTAAAATGTTGATTTTGTTGAATATAGGGTTGAAATGTATTCTCAGTAGGTTATTAAAGGTAAGCTAATTATTAGGTTTATTCACTCCGGGCACTTTTACTGAGTAGCCTCTATTTGCCATAGTACCGCATACATCAATTATGCTCATTATTTTCTTCATTCAACAAACACTGAATTGCATCATTCAATATTACATAGTGAGCATGGTTAACAGTATGTAGTGACAGACTAATCTTTCTTGAAATCCCCTAAATTAGAAAATAAAATGAGTGATTTTTTCCCTTATAGGTAGGTCTTAGAGATTTGGAAATAGTATTTGGAATCTTCTATTTCAATTGATATTATTTAACCAATTTTACTTATTTTTAATTTTGTGAGCTTTTAAATTTGTATCTCCAATGATCATGCCAGGCAAATTCCAGATTCTGAAGTTGTAGTCAGGCATTTGACAGCGTTTACAACTAATAACCAGGTTCAGTGACAGCGATCTAGTTTCAGCAGGTACTGTAATTGCAGATTATACTCTTCATGGTTTCTTCTTTGTGTGAATACTAAGCATATGGAAATCCTGAGTCAACATTCCCTTTTCTGTTGCATAAACAGTGCTGAAAGCTTAATGATCAGACGGAGAAGAGGTGTAATGAATAGTTGCTACATTGTTCATTAAACACCATAGCAGTTCTTTCCTTGCCAGCATTTCATCTGTGCTTGAATTTTGAATCCCACCTAGTCTGTCATTCTCCTTCAGCATTGGACACTCCCCCTGAGGTAATTGCTGTGACACACATAGAGCTGCTAACTTACAACAATGGAAACGTCTCTCTCCCTTGAGCTTCCCATATTGAAGAGACTATCCTTTCTGAGGTGAATCTGCAGAAAGTGACTCATCCAATCAGACTATACTAGATTTTTTTAGGTATATGTGGCCTTTTGAATAATGAAGCACTGTACTGATAATTCTGTGAATTAAGAGAAAATTTTTCACTAAATTGGGATTAGGACTTGCAGTAATTTTGCTGTCATTGACGTTAGAGCCCTATGTTATTGTTATTATTTGTGTGTGTGTGTGTAATTTTGTTTCCGCCCTTATGTCCTTTGTATTGTAAATATTGAAAAATGATATTCTTTGTTGGATGCATTACATCTCTAAATGACTGAAATGTTAACATACAATTATTTGGCATTCCTTCCCTTCAGTAGCCTGTTAGCAGATTGTGACAGAGTGCTGGTCACATCTCCCCAGGCCAAACCTCAATTAGGTGCTGCCTCAGGAAGAGGTCTTATTCCAAAACTGGTTTCCAAAAGACATGATAAACTCCCTTTTATTTCACAAAGTATTGAAACCATGGCTTTTAAATATGTTATGCTCTCACTTACTCACTTATTAAAGCTTTGGAATTTGGTAAAGGAAATAATCCTGAGAAAATGCCATTGAAATTTCCAAGCATACTTTGGTTTAAAGTGTAAAGAGGACAAATTTGCAAATAAATAGGGAAGAGTTTGCTTCTTTATATGGTTCTTTAGAAAGCTTGGGCTTGTTTGAAAGATATAATCATCTGTAATATGAATTAGGCCCAGTGCTCACATGCTTCCTCAGGTATTAAGATCTCATTTGGGGGAAAAATAACTCAGTGGATCTCCACTCATTATATGAATAATTACCGAGGAGTAGTTTCCTAAACAACATCAGAAGCCACCAAATGGTAACTTTTTTTTAATTTGAAGAATATATTTTTTGTATTAGCATAATAAGTTAGCAAAAGGTAGGTTTTTAAAGCTAAGAACCTTTAGAATTAGGTTGTGTTTCGGTGAATTTTAGTGCCACACTTTGTTATAATGGCTAAAGAAGCCTATTTGCCATCTGTGGTCTACCTATTTCAGAGAAACAAAAAGCTTAGTGAAATCATCCCTTATCTTTTTAAATAACTTTCTTGACAGAAAGATTAACTGCTTAGGAGAGTTAGAATTGTCTTAGACATCTTGCTTATTCAAGGAATAAAATTTTAAATAAAACAGATTTTTAAATAAAAAGACGTATTTTGATTAGAGACATAAAATTTATGAAATATTGATGTTCTGAAAATGAGAGCATAAGCTATGCTCATGAAGGTTACTAATTCCCAAATATTTACATTAAAATTATATATTTTAGCCCTGATCTCTGCAAATTCCTTCCTTGGCTTTCTAATTGCATTTTTTGTATGATATTTTGTATAGGCCTGTCCCAAAAGTATCGGCCATGCAAAGTGTTTAAATTATATTGACATTGGCTCAATACTTTCAGGACAGGCTATGCATACACGTCAGGAGCGAGGTGGTGCTGGAGCAATATCTCGAAGGTTTGAGAAGGTTACTAAGCATAATCTACTTTGTGATGTTTAAATATAGCCAAACAACTCTGAAAGATGGATTGGAAGAAGGCAGAAACAGAGTCAAGGAGTTTAGAAATAGGGCTTGCTTAAAAGTTCATGTAAGAATGACAGTATATACTGTTTCTGCAGAAGTGAATGGTAATAGAGAATCAGGACTGACTTGCAATAGAAAATACAAGAAAAACCCTATATCAGTTAAGAATGGTTTAACTGACCATTTTGTCTTTGTGGTTCTGCTCCATGAGTGGGGTTGACGACTCATAGTCTTTATAGCTCAACACTAGCCAGGGAAGGGCCTTTGTCTTCATGTTCTGACATGGTAACAGTACTTAAGCCATCTTATCTATTCCTAGGCAGCATAGAGTTAGGGTAAAGAAAAAAATTGGAGATAAAGCTGGAATGCTTATTATTTTCTTTTTTTTAATGTGGTAAAAAATGCATAACATACAATTTACAATCTTAATTTTAGGTATACAGTGGTATTAACTATATGCACACTGTTGTGCAAAAAGTCTCTAATATTTAATATTTTGCAAAACCGAACCACAAACCCTTGAATAACAGCTTTGCCATTTCCCTCTTCCTTTGTCCTTGGCAACCATCATTCTACTTTCTGTTTCTGAGTTTGACTACTTTAGATACTTATATGAAGATATAAGTCAAATTATGTAGTATTTGTCTTTTTGTGCCGTGGTTACCTCCCTTTGTCTAAGGTCCTCAGATTCCCATATATTGTAACATATGACAGGATTCTTCCATTTTAAGGCTACATAATATTATTTTGTACATTTTCCTTTTTAAGTTGTTCTTTACTGTTATTCTATTGCAGTTGTCTCAATTTTTCCCCCTTTGCCTTCCTCCACCCAGCATGCCACCCACTCCTACAGTCAATCTCAACACTGTTGTCCATGTCCATGTGTCATTTATATATGTTCATTGAGTAGTCCTTTATCCTTCTTTCTATTGTTATCCCCCTACCCCTAACCCCTAACCCCTGGCCGCTGTCAGTCTGTTCCATGTTTCCATGTCTCTGGTTCTCTTTTGCTCATTATTTTGTTCATTAGATTCCTCATGTGAGATGATATGTATTTATCTTTCACCAACTGGCTTATTTTACTGAGCATAATTTTTCCAGATCCATCCATGCTGTCACAAAAGGTAGGAGTTCCTTCTTTCTTTCTGCTATGTAGTATTCCATTGTGTAAATGTACCACAGATTTTTGATCTACTCATTTACTGATGGGCACTTAGGCTGTTTCTAGCACTTGGCTATTGTAATTAGCACTGCTATGAACATAGGGATAAGTTCTTTTGAATTGGTGTTTTGGAATTCTTAGGGTATATTTCCAGCAGTGGAATTACTGGGTCGAAAGGCAATTCCATGTTTAATTTTTTGATGAGATTTCATACTTTTTTCCACAGTGGCTGCACCAGTTTCCATTCTCACTAAGAGTGCATTCTGGTTCCCTTTTCCTCACTTGCCCTTCTTATTTCTACCACATTTTCTTTGTTCCTTTGTCTTTTGATGGGCAATCAGCTTGCTTCCATCTTTTGGCTTCTGTGAATAATGCTGCAGTTAATATAGGTGTGCAAATATCTCTTTGAGATCCTGTTTTCAATTCTTTTGTATATATACTTAAAAGTAAAACTTTTAGATCATATAATTCTTTTTATTTTGGGGGGAAGCCTCTGTGCTATTTTCCATAGCACCATTTCACATTCCCACCAATAGTGCACAAGGGTTTCAATTTCTTCATATTCTGTTATTATTATTTTTTATAATAAAGGCCCACCTAAGAGTTGTGAATTGATATCTCATTGTGGTTTTAGCTTCCCTTTCCTGATAATGATGCTGAGTATCTTTTCATGAGTTTGTTGACCATTCATGTATCTCCTTTGAAGGAATGTCTATTCAAGCTTTTTGCCAAAATTTAAAGTCAGGTTATATGTTTTATTGTTGTTGTTGAGTCGTAGGAGTTTTTAAAATATAGTCTAGATATTAACCTTTTATATGATAAGTAGTTTGCATATGTCTTCTTACATTATTTAGGTTGCTTTCTCACTCTGTTAATTGTCATTTGCTGCACAGTTTTTAAGTTTGATGCAGTCCTGTTTGTCTATTTTTGCTTTGGTTGCCTGTTGTGCTTTAGCTGTCATATCCAAGAAATTATTGCCAAATACAATGTAATGAAGCCTTTTTCCTGTGCTTTAATTTTGGAGTTTTATAGTTTCAGAACTTAAGTATAAGTCTTTAATATGTTCTGAGATAATTTTAGTGTAGGATATAAGGTAAGAGTCCAGTTTCATTCTCTTGAGTGAAGATACCCAGTTTACTTAATACCACTGTTGAAAAGAGATTCATTTCCTCATTGTGTGTATCCTTGGGAACACTGTCTAAGATCAGTGGGCCATGTACTCTTGAATTGATTTCTAGGCTCGCCATTCCAGTCATTAGTATATATATATATTAGTATATATATATATATATATATATATATATATATATATATATATGTATATCTTTAGTACCATATGGCTTTGATTATTGAAGTTTTGTAATATGTTTGAAATGAGGACATATGAGACTTCTAGATTCTTTTTTCTTTCTTAAGATTATTTTGGCTACTCTGGGTACTTTGAGATTCCAGAAAGTATGATTTGGATTTTCATAGGAATTGCATTGAAGTATGGGCATTTAAAAAATTACTGATACTAAGCTTTTCAGTCCATGAACATGAGATATCTTTCCATTTATTTGTTTCTGCTTTAATTTTTATTAATGTATTTTTGTTTTAGTGTATGTCTTTTGCGCATCTTTGATTACATTTACCCCTAAGTATTTTATTATTGTTGATGCTATTGCAGAAGGTATTGTTTTGTACTTTTCTTTTTCAGTCTTTCATTGTTAATGTATAGAAACACAGCTGAGATTTTTTTGTGCAGAGTCTGGATCCTGAAACATTCTGAATTACTTTATTAGCTCTAACAGTGTGTGTGTGTGTAATCTTCATGGGTTTGTTCATGTAAGATTATGTAATATTAGAAGAGAGATAATTTTGCTTCTTACTTTCCATTTTGCATGTCTTTGTTCTGTTTTAAATTGTTCTGGCTAGGTTTCTCAGCAGTATATTGGATGGAGGTGGTCAAAATGGACATCCTTGCCTTGTTCCTGATTTTATTAGAAGAGCTTTCAATTTTTCATTTTTGAGTTTGATGTTATTTGTGGGATTTTCATATATGGCCTTCATTATGTTGAAGTAATTACCTTCTTTTTCTAGTTTGTTTAGTTCTTATCATGAACATGATCTTACCATGTTGAATTTTGTCAAATTCATTTTTTGCCTTGAGTTGATCATCTGACTTTTGACCTTCATTCTCTAAATGTGGTGAGTTACATTGACTTATTTTCACATATTGAACCATCCTTGAGTTCCAGGAAAAACCCAGTTGGTAATGGTGTATAATCTGTTTAATGTGTTGTTGAATTCAATTTGCTAATATATTTTTGAGGTTTTTGCTTCATTACATATCAATGATATTGAATCATTCGCTCTTCAATATTTTTTTTTTTAAAGTTTGAGAACGTTAGGTATTTAATTTTTCTCTAAATGTTTTGTATAATTTTCAGTGAAGTTGTCTGGTCCTTGGCTTTTTTTTTTTTTGTTGGGAAGTGTTGATTACTGATTCAATGTCCATACTAGGAGATTTCAATTTCTCCATTATTAAAATAGTGTAATAACCTTGGCTGGTGGCACAGTGGATAAGATGCCGGCCTGTGAACCCAAAGATCTCTAGTTTGATTCCCCAGCCAGGGCACATAATCAGATTGTAAGCCAGGTCACCAGCCAGGTCCGTAGCTGAAGGCAGGGTAGAAGGCAACCATACATTGATATTTCTCTCCTTCTCTGCCTCTCTCCCTTCCACTCTCTCTAAAAATAATAAATAAAATCTTTTAAAAATAAATAAATAAAATGGTGTAAGTTGCATATTTTTAGGAATTTATACATTCCTTTTAGATTATTCAATTGTTGATGTATAAGTTATGAACCACTTTATTAATGTGGCATCAGTTGATATATTTCCTCTTTATTATTTCTTTTTGTGATTGTGATTTTTGACCCATTGTGTGTTCAAGCATGTTACATGTCCATTTGAGAAGAATGGTCATTCTGAATGCTCATTCTGCTACTGCTTGGTGGTGTTCTATAGAGTCTGTTAGATTTAATTGGTCTATAGTGTTACTCAAATTCTCTGCTTCCTTACCAATCTTGTGTTTGATTATTCTCAAATTTTATTTTAATTAAGGTCCCCAGAAGGTGCTTGCAGTACACTTCTTGTGGTCTTTCTTTGCAATGACATGCCTAGTTGCAAAGAAGTCTTGAAAAGGCAGTCCAATTCTGGTTGTCCATATGTATACTTCAAAGGGAACATTATATTACTAAGGTAAAATTGGAGAGAAGATATTTGGGGGCACAGTAGACTGTCCAAAATGTTAGATTAGAATCTAATATTTTTAAGGTTCTTAATCTATATCCTGTCACATTGTAATTCTGAATGAGAGTTCTTGTGTTATTATTGGAGGAAGCTCTGAAGCCCTCCCCTGTGTATTTGTGATATACAAACTTTTACCTTCTCATTTATAAAATTACAATAGATATATAAGTCCTACCTTATTATGTATTCTCTAAGAAACACTGTAAAAATAAAATGAAGCATTAAAAGTTTAAAATGATACTTCAGGGAATCCAAGATGAAAAAGAAATACAGTGCTAAATTGCTTCTACCCATGTTGTTGCATACCCTATTCACAGCATGCACAAGAGACAATTTTATTTCTAGATTTTACCTGCCCCAATTCATATATATATATATATATATATATTTTAAAAATGGTACGTCTCATGAATTTGTGTGTCATCTTTGTGCAGGGGCCATGCTAATCTTCTCTATATTGTTCCAATTTTAGTATATGTGCTGCCAAAGCAATCACCCATTTCATATTTTTTATTTGTGACTACTAGATAATATGAAATAAGAAGGTGGTATATTGAAAGACATTATGTATTTGTCACTGAATTTCATCACTGAGAATTGTGCTTATTAATCATTTCTCTAACACCAAAATTTGGTAACAGGTAATACTAAAATATATTGTAATATCCTAATTTGTATAGTTTGTATAATTTGTATAATTTGTATAGTTTGGTGCCTAAGTTGAAATTTTCATTTTTGATTTTGGGATGATTCTAGGCAACTAATACTACTTTCCATATCTGCACATACTAATTTTTGAAGCAGTACTGTGAATGAAAACTATAAATGAGTAAAGTGGTTCTGATCATACCTTCGGAGGACTTTAATAAAAATTAGATTGAGTTTTTCTTATGTCAGGCTATGGATTATTTAAAAATTACCATATTTATTTGCACCAATTCTGTAAAATTAGTATATCTTACAGAAAAAATTGAGTGTTAGAGAAGTTACAACAATGAATGATGAACCCTGTTTTGATTAACAGTGTGTTCAGTTTTTGCACAGGATATTCAGCAGTTCTGGGGATTCTGGGGAAACCACTCTAGGATTAACACAGGACATGTTCTTCAAGTTTGAGAAAGAGCTAATCAGATTTTCTGTGTGCCAGACCCTGGGATATCCAACTTCCTTCAGTCATGGGGTTTTGTCTTGACATTTTTATATATTAAGTTTGTACATTAGCTTTTCCCCCAAAAAAGAAAGAAAACAAGTGATTCTGAGGCAAAATAAACCACCACACTAAATCATGATGTTTTTAAACTTTCTTCCAAGCAAAGACCACATTTCACAAACCATTTCATTAAAGCTTAGCTTTTCCTCACCCTCCACTCTTTGCCACTTCATTGCAGGACTAAAATTTTATGAGCTTTTTTCTGTACTTTAAAATATATGCTTCATAGGGGAAGATTTATCTTTGCACAAATGAATAATTCAAAGGATAGAATTTTCTGAGATTAGTTTACAAAGTGAAGACTTCAACCCGAGATTGAAATTTCTAGGGCATCAAAGATGTTTGTGCTGTTTCTCTACATGTCAGAAATGTAGTTGGGTTTCTGCACTCCATTATGAACAAATTTGTGGGGGGAAAAAAGGCAGAATGCATGCACCAGCAGAACAAGCACATTATATAGCACAGATGCTACCCCTTTTCTGAAAAGATGTATAGACCTTAGCTTTTGCTGTGAGTTGGATTTATTACACCAACTCTTTACTTAGGTTTTAAATAAACATAAAGAGAGTTGCTGCCAAAATAATATATCCCCTTTATAATGTGCTAGAGAAAGAACTATTATCAGTCCATGGTTTGTGATGTTTCTTTTGAAATTTCAATTTTTTAATATGAACTTTCAGTGCATCTTGAATTAAGTAGATTTTTAAGTTGTGACGATCCCTCAAGTTCCCTAGATCTTCTGAGTCAATACCAAGCCTCCTAGCTGCCCTCAACCTCACACTGTATTAATTTCTCTCTCAGTTTACATTTTTGTTAATTCCAGGTGGACCCTATTAATGTACTAGCACAAAAGATGCTGGAGGCAGCAGTAGCTGTATCCAGAGAGCCCCTGCATTTACAATATAATTATATAATGTAAATAATACAAGCAATTTTGTGATTCATCCTTTGAGGATTAATAATGAAAGAATCTACAAAGATTAACATCCATTACATCAGGTTTTAGACTATTAACATTAGATTCTCATAATAATGGTTCTCTGTTTCCCACTTTGAGTTTTCTTCCTACAACACCAATTTTTATGTGACATCATTTTCCTTATCACATGGGCATATTTTTACTTCCTACCTTCTATCCCATTGCTTACTGAAATTGATTGCATTAAATTTCTGGTTAGTGTGTACCATTCTTAAAAATTCTGCCTTCCCATTTATCAGCACTTCTGAAAAACGTCTCCTGAAATAGCCTCTTCCAATTTCCACATAAAATGTCCACTAAAAAAGACTCAGAAAAAGAGTCTGGCAACTGCCATCCTATTTCCGTCTCATACCAGCAGGCACCCTGCTTCCTGGATCAGAAAGGGGATAGATGTGAAGCTAGTCTGAGTAGATCGAGAATAAAACAAAACAGAAGTGACTTGACCTGGATATGGACCAGAAGTAGAGAAGACATCAGAAAAAGGATGAAACAATTTTTACCACTGTTGTAGTTTGCTCCCTGATGCAAAAGCAAAAAGCTTAACTAACTAGAACACAGAGCATTTCTCCATTACTGAAGTGTTGCTAAGACAAGAAGAAGCAGTAGTAGGAAGTAGGTGAGCTGAGGTGGTCTCGCTCACGCCGAGGGCCATAGACAGCAGCAGCAGAAGTCCTCACCTGAGTCCCGCAGAAGTGAGGAGGATATGAATGACTTAGCTCACCAGATAGTTTGTGGTATCCTCTGATTTTAACTTCCTATCTGAGAAAGAGACTTAGCAATCACTCAAATGGAGGTAAGAAATCAATTTGCCATGCCTAAGGTAAGCATCAGCCAAGACAACGTGGCATCTATGACATACAAATGGCTCCAGTGTACCATAACCTGTGCAGCTGGCAGAAGAACATGCTACTGATGCACTGGGGATAAACTGAACACAAGTTTTAGAAAGTAATTGTATATTTTTAAAAGTCACATAAGAGGCAGAGTCTCAAGAAATAGACCTTCACTTCCTTTTCTTGAAAGCAAAAAGGAAAACTTAATTTGATTTCCAAAAAAAAAAGTGATGAATACAAATGAAGTGCTAAAAACTGAGAAATGTCACTCTAAATGGGAGGAAGATATGTTTGAAAACTGTTGAGCTTGATGGAAATGTGGTTATAAAAATGATTGATGTTTAAAGTTTAGTAAGGCTGAGGGAAAGACAAGACAAAGCAATAATACTCCTTGTCCTTTGTAGCAAGATTCAAAAAATACAATATCGTGCTGGGCCTGCATAGACTGAAAAACAAAGGTGACAGCAAAACAGGGAGTCAATTTGAATAATATGATGAATGAAACATACACATTTTTAGCTGTAAGCCACAAATGGAAATTACTCATCCTATTAAGGCTTTCAGGGCACATTTAAAAAAATTACAGAAGTTTTTACTACAAACACTGTGGTATAAAATAAAACCCTCTGTCCAGCATGATCTGAACCGGTGGGGTGTGGCTTGTATCAATCTAATCCTCACTTACTATTCCCAGCATCAGCTGTGGCTCCGTCCAGATGCTTCTGCTGTTGGGTTTAGGATCAAACCCACCACTGGGATGATCTTGATGCTTCCCCCAGGCCACTTAGACTTTCTGCCTATTCAAGCACAACCCCCTCAAAGAGGCCTGTGTGGCTCACTCCCTCACTTCCCAGTGATTTTTTGTGAAGTCAGTGTTCTAGTTATTGTCTGCATATCTCACTTGATACAGTCAGATTGGGCCATGTATTGTTTCATGTCCATTGTTTTGTTTTATGTCCATTATTTAATTTTAATTTCTAAAAGATCAGAATGACATCATCTTTACCCTTCTTTTATTTTAAATTTTTCTTATATCTCCAAGCTCTAGCCCAATCTTAATTGATTGGTTCAGTAATAAACAAAAATAAAGGTAGCAAGACCCCTAGCCACAGTGCTGCTTTTAGCAATGCTGAGTTGCATTTATCTTCATTTCCATGTTTTAAACTGTGATTTTGCCATAAATGTAATCTGGGAATTGAGCCATTGGTGTTTTATAGGACATCATATTTTTGTTCTGAAAACAAGACTAATCTTGTATCTAAGAACCTTTATATAAGTAAAGTTAAATCAGGCAAGCTTTTACAGAGTCGTGCAGTAGGAAATGGCATTATGGGTTGATGTATGTCACACCCACCCCCAAAATTCCTAAATTGAAGTTCTAAATTCTGGTGCCTGAAAATGTGACCTTATCTGGAAATAGGGTCAATGCAAATGTATTTAGTTAACTTTAGGTAAGGTCATACTGGAGTAAGTTGGACTCCTAATCCAACATGAGTGGTGTCCTTATGAAAAAAAAAAAAAAAAAAAAGCATGTTGGACGCAGGCACAGACATAACAAATCACCAGAAGCTAGGAGAGAGGTGTGACATGTTGTTGTCTCTCACAGCCATCAGAAGGAACCAACCCTGCCAACGCCTTGATCTCAGACTTAGAGCCTCTGTTAACTGCAACAAATTGATGTTCAAGCCACCCAGCCTATGGTCCTTTGTTATGTAGCGTGGCAAACTAATACAGGGTTTTTTTTTATTGATAAAGAAAAAGGGAAAGACACTTTGTTCTCTGTATGTTTATGTTGAAGCAATTGTCCTTTGTAATTTAAACCACCAAGTGAAACTCTGGTGAAAGAAGTTCTGTCTGCATGTCATTGCCCCAAAGGTCTAGCAGCACCTGAGACCTGATAAACCAACTGGTCTGCAGAGGGAGGGATGAGTATCCCATACAACAGAAGCCCAGTGTTTGGCTTTCTGTAATGTGGCTATGAGACTGAACTATGCATGTGTGTGTATGTTTTGACAAATAATAACATATGTATAGTTATGTGGTTTTCTGTGGTTTTGCTCTTCATGGTTTCAGTTACCCACAGTTAACCACTATCCAAAAAGACTAAAAGGAAAATTCCAGAAATAAACAAGTCATAAGTTTTATTTATTTATTTTTATTGAGGTAACATTGGTTAAGCATTGTTTTGTATATACATTATTATAATTCAGTATCTGTATATAGTACACTGTGCTCACAAACCCCCAAAGTCTAGTTTCCACCCATCACCATATATTTGACCCCCTTTACCCCTTTTACTTCTTCCTTTCTGGGAATCACTAATTTGTTGTCTGTTTCTATGATGTTTTGTTTGTTTGTTTCATAATCCACATATGACAAAAATCATGTATTTTTTGTCCTTGTTTGTCTGACATATTTCAGTATAATGTTTCAGGATCCATCCATCTTGTCCCATATGGCAATGTTTCATCTTTTTATGGCTGAGTAGTATTCTATTGGGCATATACCACCTCTTCTTTATCCACTCACCCTTTGGTGGACACATAGGCTATTTCCATATCTTGGCCATTGTAAATAATGATGCAATGACATAGGGGTACATATATTTTTTTGAGTTAGTGTTTTCATATTTTTTGAATAAATATGCAGAAGAGGAATTGCTGGATCATATGTAGTTCTAATTTTAAATTTTTGAGGGCATAAGAATTTTTTTAAGTTTTTAAAAAAGATTTTATTTATTATTTACAGAGAGAGAGAGGAAAAGAGGGAGGGAGAGAGGGAAAGAAACATCAATGTATGTTTTTTTTTTCACCAGCCTCCAGCTACAGACCTGGCTGGAAACCTGGCTTGCAACCTGGTTATGTGTCCTGGCTGGGAATTGAACCAGTGACATTTGGGTTTGCAGGTTGGCGCCTTATCCACTGTACTACCAGCCAAGGCCTGAGGGCAAAAGGTTTAAATTTCACACTGATCTTAGTAGCATGATGATATCTCGTACTATCTCTGTCCATCCAGCCAGAACACTGGCTTTTGTCCAGTGTATCCACACTGTAATGCTGTATGTCAGTATAAAAATATATCTGTAGAGAGAGACCATATTCACATAACTTTTACTACAGTATGCTTTTATAATTATTTTTTATTAGTTACTATTATTAATCTTACTTTGACTAATTTGTAGATTAAAGTTTATTGTAAGATGTATATATAGGAAAAACACAGTATATGTAGGGTTTAGTACTATCCAGGGCTTCAGGTGTCCTTTGAGGTTCTTCAAATGTATTTCTTGCACGTAAGGAAAGGCTACTCTGCAGCTAGAACCATGGGATTATGCTAACAGTCATCAGAAAGAAAATATCCTGTGAATGGATGGGTTCTCCATCATGTGAATGAATCTGCTAATTACCATGGCTGCGTTGTGCTCAGAACAAACTTCTTCGTGAACTTGGAGTTATAGTTGGAAAAGGCTTTTGCAGGTCAAGAGTCTGATTATAAAACCTGGGCCTTTGATTAGGAGTAGCCTTGGTCTCAGTATTGCCATTTTCCCAAACCTAACTTCTTACTGTGGTAGATTCTTAGGGCTGACATAATAAATAACAGCTTGGTTGACTTGGATCAATGGAAATGTATTGTTCATGGTCCTGGAGGCTAAAAATCTGAGTCCAAGTCATCTATCAGCACACTATGCTCCCCTTGAAAGTTGTAGGATAAGGATCCTTTCTTAAATCTTCCAACTTCAGGTAGTTGCAAACATTTCTTGGTTTCTGGCAGCATAATCTCAGTTTCTGCCACCATCTTCACCTAACATCCTCCCCATGTCTCTTCATCTCACCTTCCCTCTGTGTGTCTATCCCTGTGTCCAAATTTCCCACTTTTATAAAGACACCAGCCCTATGGGTTTTGGCCCACCTTATAAACTTATTTTAATGGTTAAGTTCTCTAAAGACCTTAGTTGCAAATAAGGTTACATTCTGAGTTCTTAGTGGTTAAGATTTCAATTTTATCTTTTTTGGGAAACACAGTTGAACTCATTACCTTTACTAAAGGACTTTTCAGGCTGCATGTCAGGTTCTCTCTCAGCTAACAGAAGTTTCATGTACATTATCATTATTCCTTCGGCTTTGACTTCATTGTGCACAATGGCATTTGATAGTCTCACTATTTATATTACCATTATGCTCTCCAGTTTGTTCCAGGAGCCCAAACTAGACATGTTTTATGAATATGCTATTTTTTTCTTAGTATGTAGTATTTCTAAGTTAGCAGAACCCAATGTGGTCGTAGATAAAAAATTTTTGTAATTGTACACTTGAAAGATACCACCCCATCCAGTCACAGACAGTGGAACAGTAGCTGTGTTGGTAGGAAGTGGAGCACTCTGCTATCTCAGGGCAAAGGTGATACCTCAATGAGAAACAAGGATTCCAGATTACAGTATTTTCTAATCAAATCCCATTTCTGTGTTACATTTGATAACATTAAGAAATTTACTTCTTTCTATGACTGTTTTCATTTTTAAAATAGCATTATTAATACTGCCATTGCATAGTAAAGAGTGCTTGACACAGAGTAAGTGCTCCTGGTGTGAGAGATGCATATTCTCCCTAATTGTGCCAACAACTCAATTGTCAGACCCAAGTTTATGGTAACCAGTGGGCTTTCTCTCTTCTGAAGCCTACAAGGGACTTGAAAGTTGATGTACTTGTTTTTTAATCTTCATGAAGCCCTCCAATTACAGGGAAACATACATAGATTTTATAGAAGGGAAGGAAGTTTATAGTTTATTATTCTTGAGGTCATGGCCCTTCCTGTGCAAGCCAACAACTCTGGCCATGTGAGGATTTTGTCACTCATCTATTTGGAGCTTATCTCACTCACAGTAGAGTGAGGGAATCTTGTTTGCTATTCAGTCCTTTCTGCAGAAACGCCCTTTCTTTTGCTGGATGGAAATGTGTTGCCTGTTTGGATAGGCTGTGCTGTACTGTGGAGGACACTAGAGGTAGAGAGGATGGCCTGGGTGTGAATCCTATCACCAGTATTCATTGGGGAAGTACTTCTCTTTCATCAGCCTCCATTTTTTGTGTGTGAGGTTAAGGGAGTCTGTAAACCATCTTCACATCTAATACCAATTAATGCAGTTTGGGGGTCAAATGCCAGTTGCAAATTTCAGGGTCCCAAAGACCACCCATAGATTCTAAAGTACACTACAAGGAATCTCAGAACTTAACGCTGTTATACTCATAGTTATGATTTCTTTTTTTCTTTTTTTTTTTTTTTAATTTTATTGTTGTTGTATTACATCCATCCCTTTTTTTTTTTTTTTTTTTTTTTTTTTTTTTTTTTTTTTTTTTTTTTTTTTTTTTTTTTTTTTTTTTTTTTTTTTTTTTTTTTTTTTTTTTTTTAGCAAAGACTACAAATTCAAAATTATCCAAGGGAAGAGATGCATAGGGCAGAGTCCAGGAAAGTTTCAGTTGTCCTCTTTCATGGAGGGTGGGTGACATTTCTTTCCCAGCAGTGATGTATGATAATACTCATGAAGATGAAGTATCACTAATCAGAGAAGTTCACCCAGCTTTGGTGCCCAGAGTTTTTATGGGGTTCAGTCATGCAGATATGGTTGATAGTGCATGTACCTGACCTCAGAGAGTTCAGCGGATGCCATGTGACTCTCAGTCTAAACCATATTTTTAGATTATAAATATGACCCAAGATCCTTAGGTGAATAAAGACTCCTGTTAGGAATGATATTCTAAGGGCTTACAGGTCACATCTAGGTCATGTGTAGGAAGCTGAGTGAAAAACTTAGACCTTATTTTGGGAAGCTTAAATTCATCACTATATATATGGAACAAGGGATTCATGTTCAGGGGCCCTTCTAATCTTTATAGAATGCATTGTTATCAATTGGGAAGGGCAGCTCTGCCTAAGGCATGGCCCCTTCTGCTTCTTGCAGGAACTATCAAGCCTCCTCCTACGGGCCTTCTTTCTAGCCCATGTTGGGGCCTTTCTCATGGCCACATTGCTGTATTAGTGCTATGTGTATAGCAGGTCCAAGTGTTTGGGGCTGTTTTAGAAGGGAAGTTAAGTCTAAATATTCTAAATGTTCTTGTCTGGTTGAGTCCCAATCTATTTATTCAATGAGGTTTGTTATTTTATTTATCCTTCCATTCTCACTGCAATTACATTTATATCTAACATTCAGTGTGTAGGTTGTAAAAGCTGGTTTTAATTTGTCTAACCTAGGGCTAGAGGGAGATGGCTTGCATGAGACAGAATGAGAGCTACCACCATGGAGGAATACCTACTGTGTGTCAGGGGCACTGTGAAGCATTTTACCTCCCATGATGTTGTCATCAGGGTCTTCCCTTTACAGATGTGGGAGTCAGGCTCAGGCAGGTCAAGGAAATCACGGAAGATCATGCAAGGTTAAGTGTAAAAGAAGGGATTTGTTGGCATTTGAGCCTGCATTCTTTCCACTCCTTCATGCTGTGGAAGCTCCTCCAAATGCTGCCTCTGCTGCTGTGTGGCTGGTCAGAGTGCATCACAGCAGGGAAGCAAGGCTCTCTAGCAAAAAAAACTGCTGTCTGCAGCTTGGTTTTCCCTACTTACGGAAATCATCAGTTTTACCTGAAGAGCATTTTTGCTTTATTTACTATCATATACATGGTAAATAAAATAACAAGAGACCATTATTAAATTTTCTGCTTTGCTGTCTTCTAATACAAGTATAAAATGGGATGCTTCATAGAAAAAATGATGTATTCTAAAAGCAGTATTTACTTTATTAGCATATCTCTAGCTTGTATGCGCTTTTATTTGAATTTATACTTTTCGTGAATTTAACCATACATGGATAACATACATGGATAACTATTATCACAATTTTGCCTTTTAGTAAAAAATATTGCCATATAGTGCTTACTACTACTAATTAGCATGTGCCTCTGACAATTCGATATCTGAAATTGATCACTGGGAGGTTTTAGAAGGTCAAGATACCAGGTGATATGACTGATTCTTATGCAGCCAGTCATGTGGCTACTGAACTTTTCTCTTAAGTCAATGTTTTTGTTCCCTAAGTAGGAGGCTTGTGTGACCATTCAAGTTAGCATTGATTAGGAAGGGCCAGGGAAATTTCCTCCTCCTTCTTTGGAATGGTTTTCTTAGCACTGAGAGAAGCTTCAGTAGTGGAACAGCTGTTGATTTCTCTTCTTCCTGGTTTGCAATCATCTTCTTTCTTCTTTTCCCCAGACTTCATACAGAAAAAATAAAAGGAAAAAAAAATAAACAAATTAGATGTGTATCAGGAACGAAGTACCCCTTGCTTACTGAGCTTATAATAATTTTTGCAGTTAGTGTTTCATGTCCTGGAAACTAGTATTGCTGTGCTTGTACATGCACAGGGACATTTCATACCCAGTGCATCCAACACCCCACAGACACCTGCAGAATCCAATTGCTATTATAATAAATGGGTTTGAATTATTTCATCCAGCTGTAAATGGCTCATTGAGGGGCTCCAACCTTTTGGGACACAAAGATGAAATGGATTTGTTTCATTCTAACACCTCATCTTCCTAAAATTGAGCAGTGAGCTCCTTTTATGGCATCTCAGACAGATTTCATAACGTTTTTTACATTGTGTTATCAAAAGATTGTCAAAGGATTGTCATGGTAGTTATTATGCCTAAGACCTGCTTATTAAAATGTAAGCCAGAGTTGAACATTTCCTTCTTTTCTCAGCCGCTAAATGTGTGGTGATATCACTTAGAGTATTGGAGGCACAGAAAGAAACACAGATAGTGATAGAGGAGAGATCCACCTGCTGTTTTTGGTTATCCTATGGATAGAAGCAGGAGGAGGTAGAAGAAAACAGGCATCTCTTTCTGGAGGAGGTAGATGAAAACAGGCCACTCATGCAAGGGTTGTTGCAAGTTACTTATGATCTAAGCTAAGGACTTGGCCTCAGAAGTCAGCACCTCAGTTGGTCCGCCTGAGGAGTGGCTTAGCCCCGGGGAGTTGAAGTGGCCCTGTGAACATGGGGCTATTCCTTGTGGCTTTCCAGACCAGTGCTTCTCTGATCTGCTCACCTCTTTAGGTCCATCTTCAGCAGCAGCCTGGCAAGTAGGTTGTCTGGCCTCTATAGGTCAGGTCCCTGATTCTGGGACCTGCCTATGGGATTTATGGACTCATATTTATTTTCCTTTCTCCTCCTGGCTTCACTGCCAGGCCATCTTCCTCCAACATTCCTCTTTAACTCCAGGGGCAGTGGGAAAGGTCTGTTAGCATTGGCTAGGGGTTACCCACAGCAGAACTAACACTTGCTCTCTGATCTTGAAGACCCTCCCAAACTTTGCAAGTATGTGTCTTGAGCACTCCAAACTTTTCCTTGGAATGAGAAAATTATGGGGAGGAATATGTCTGCCAGAGGTAGTTTCTGTTTGTTTCATGGTCCTTATCCAGCATTTTTAATGACTATTGCATCAGAGGAAAGGAAGCCTCACACCATTGGGGGAATCTGACAACCTGGGTTGTCAACAGCTGTCATTCCTATAATTGCTATCAGTTCAGTAATCTCTGGGGACCTGAAAGATCTCAATCTGCACCTTCCACTGCACTCTGATACTCCTGTGAGTCACCAAGTCCATTTTTTTTTCTGTGTTGGTTTGTAACCTGAGAAAATAGGGGAATTGATAAAGTGTCAAGTTACGGAATATTTAAATAGTGCCATAGAGTCCATTGCCTTGCTTCCCAGAATCTCAGTCATTGCCTTTCTGATATTATGACAGTTTATAAGAAACAGAAAATGGCACAGTTATCTTCTGTTCTAATGGCCATGAGGATCCGAGAATACAATGTGTCACAAGGGTTTTCTGTTCTCTTACAGCCTTTACTTTTAAATTTCTTTGATTTTTCAAAACTCAAAGCAGAATGTTTTCCATCCTGTCTTTGTTAATGGCTTGCTTATGTTGTCTAAGCAGGAAGAGACTGACTCATTAAAACCTTAATATTTTTGGTAAAACTATGAAGTGCTTTTCATCTTTTTAATCTATTTGGGAAATCATCTATTGAATTAGACTTGGAGTTAGATAATGAGCTTTATTGTTCACTGTATTTTCAGATGCACCTGAAAATTATACAATACTAAATCAATATATTTCCTTCCCATTTGCATCTTGTAAAATAATCAGGCAGATATAGAAGAGTCAGGGCATTCTATCTATGTAAATATGTAGATTTGGATGAATATCCAGTGTGGAATGAGGGGGCTATGAAGAGCTGAAGTTGTAGGAGCGGAGTAAGCTTAAGAAGCAGCCAGTTATGAATGGAAGTTGTTTGCTGCTGATGTCTGACTGGTTTTTTCTGTGCTTCGGCTGACAGACATTTCTTTTTGTTTATTATCTTGAACCTTTTGAATACAAGCAGGCATGACACTTACAAAAATTTATACTTTATGGTTAATGTCCTAGTTCTTTTTGTCCTATGGAATTTAAGTATTTTCTTCCTTTGATTATATGCATGCAATAGATACTTGCAAAATCATCGTCAAGTGATTCAGTCATTAGATTAACACACACATTTGCCAAGCAAGCTCCCTGGATTCTTTAGGAAGGAAGAAGAAATCACAAGGAAACAAGCTGAGCTCAAGCACATTCTTTCTCTCTTTCTTCTTTTGAACCCCACAACTTCCTGCTGTGTCTGGAGAGCAGCTCCAGATCAATCTACTTGTAAAACAACTATCTTGTACACTAAGAATAAAAAAAAATAAAAAGATCTGCATTCACAAAAAGAGAAGCATAAATAAGGGCATTCTAAAATGCATTGTAGATGTTTGTTCTAGATAAGTTGTTAAGAATCAACAGACAAGCCCTGGCTGGTGGTACAGTGGATAAAGTGTTGGCCTGCGAACCCAAAAGAAGCTGGTTTAATTCCCAGTCAGGGCACATAACCAGGTTGCAAGCCAGGTCTCCAGCCAGGTCCATAGCTGGAGGCAGGTGAAAGGCAACCATATATAGATGTGTCTCTTCCTCTTTGCCTAGCTCCCTACCCCTCTCTCTAAAAATAATAATAAAAAAAAATTTTAAATAAATAAATAAAACAAAAAGAAACAGACATGCCAGTACCCAGGAAAGGCGGAAAGACCATTTCAAAGGCAGAATATGTCACTTTGCCCAGGAGTATCAAACCTTCCACTGCTTTGCTAAAACTAGTGACAGTTCCCTAGAGTGATAATACAGATTTCACCTAGGTTTCTGCCTAGTGCTGATTGGACTTATCTAATTTTACATGTTATTTACGTAAGGATTTAGATTCCTGAACTAGTATAGGTTGACCTCATGAGAAAATTTAACTAAAATCTGTATTAGTGTTCTTCAGAGAAACAGAACCAACAGGATACCTCCCTCCCTCCCTGCCTTCCTTCCTGTCTTTTTCCCTTCCTTTCTTCTTCCCTCCCTTCCTCTCTCTCTGTCTTCTGCTCTCCTGTCTCTGTTTATCTATCTATCCATCTATCTATATCTACCTATCATCTATTTATCTATATATATCATCCAACTATCTATATATCATCTACCTACTATCTACCTATCATCTATCTATCTGTATCTATTATCTATCTATCTATATCTATCTATCTATCTGAAGAGGTTGATTTATTGTAAGAAATTGGTTCACATAGTTAAGGAATTTGGCAAGTCCAAAATCAGCAGAATCAAGGTCCCAGTTTAAGTTCCAATGCCAGAAGCTTCTACAGGGACTGAAAGAGCCAGCTTGAAGGCTGTCAGGCAGGAAGGACCAACATTCCTCTGGGGAGGCTGGGCCTTGGACCACATACATAGAAAGAGTAGTACCACTTATATCATTCCTAAGTTTCATTGTCTTGTGAATGAGTTGAATTAGGTTTTAAGAATTCAGTATAGATTCTGTATATCTTGACCTATGGCAAAATTGACTTTAAGGTCATTTTACGTATGTTTCATTTCCAATATCTTATCCTTTAAATATATATAAGTACCTCCTTAGTACCTGAAGAATAGGCTGAAACATAAAAATTGCAGCAAAATAAAAGTTGATTCTCTTCAGGAGTTGAGTACACCAGAGCTTGGCACCAAGTTCTTATCTTTCCCATGAGACTTACCTTCTGGACAGTCTCATGGAATTCATGACTTTAATATTGTGAATTTTCTGTTAATATCAAAATACATTTCTCTGGCTCTCACTTCTCCAATAAACTCCAGACTCATCCAACTGCTCATCAATAACTCCAATTAGAGGTCTAATAGAGACCTTGAGATTTATATACCCAGAACAGAATTTTGAGTTCTTTGCCCAGAAAAATCTGATCACCTAGTCGTTTACATCTTAATTAATGACTCCACTTTATCTTGTTGCTTAGATGTGACAGATTGTGTTTCTCTAAGTGACCAAACAAAGAATTTTTATCCCAAATGTTTTTCTTACAATATGACTTTTGTCCTTCTTCTACAAGAGGTGGGGTCTGTACTCTCTTTGCTTAAAGTTGGTAGAAGTTTGTGACTATCCCCAGAAATAGAGTACAAATGGACATGATATTTAATGACTTCCAAGGCTAGTGCAAAAAAGCAAAACAGTTTCCATCTGGCTCTTTCCTTTGGGAATCCTTGCTTTGGAGCAAGCCAGCCACCAGGCTGAAAGGGAGCCCAAATTAGCTTACAGGGTGAGGTCATACAGAGGGGCTGGCAAAGAGAGGCAATAAGGTCCCAACTCAAGCCAGCATCAACTGTCATAGTTGTGAATGATCAAGACTGGAGATCATTCCTACCCCAAGCTTTTGGGTTATATAGCTAAGGGCCCAGAAGCTTTGGATATTTTGTTATGCAGCCATAATAACTGGACCATTGCCAAAAATACACTAGCCATCCTGATTTCCCTTATTCAGTCACTACTCACATCAGTTCACTCTTAAGACACATCAGTACACTGTAACTCTACTTTCAAAATATAACCTGGCTGTTGACCACTTTTTAACTTCCCACGACTGAGCCTCATCATCTCTTGCCTTATTTGTTGCAGAAGTCTTATTAGTTTCTCTGCTTCTTCCCTGGTGTAGATTACATTCTCCAGGCAGAAGCCAGATTTATCTTTTAGAAACCTGAATGACATCATATCTCTGTTTTGCTTAATACCTCTCATGTCTTTCTATCACATTTAACATACTACCAAATTCCTTGCTATCTCTTATCAGACCCTACATTACGTGATGCCTATCTTTTCCTCTGAACTCTGCCATTCCCTCAAGATTCACAATGCTCAGGTCACACTGGCCTCTAACTTTGCCCTTTAAACTTCCATTTCTGAGCCAGAGATAGGTAATAGCAGAATGCACACTTGTCATTCCATCACTGTGATAGGTAATAGCAGAATGCACACTTGTCATTCCATAACTGTAGTGCACCTGAGTTTATTTATAGTGTTTAGCTTGCTTTGCACCCATGAGATATATTTTCCCCAATGCATGTACTTCCCAAATGGTATTCCTAGGAAGCAATTGTGCTGCCTTCACTGTCTGAGCACAAAGTGCTTTATAGCCCTAGGTGATTGCCAAGCTTCAGGTTAAAAGGACCTGGGTCCCTGAATCACCACATGGAGGAAAGTTGTCCGCCAGCCAGGAACACCTGCATTCAACTGTCAATGTGAGTGGAACTTTATGTGTAAAGTTCCTGACATTTTAGGGTTTATTCATTATAACCACTGTTACTTCTCTACTTAATGCAGTATTATTCCTCCTTCAAAATCTTATATGTGCTGCTTTTTCTGTCTAGAGGACTCTTCTTTCCCTTAACATCATTTAAGATCCTGTTCCATTTAAAATTCATTCCTTCCACTCACCCTTTCCCCAAAACTCCTACTTTTATTTTCTTACCCTGGTTTTTTGTAGTTCATAATACTTATTACTATATGAAATATTATTTATGTATTTTGTTTGACTTTTGCCTCTACTAGAATATAGGCTGTATATTCTACATTTTATATAACAGGAACGTGTCTGTCTTTGCTACTTCATCCCCAGTACCTATACACAGGTACTCCACAAATTCCCACAGAATGAATGGATAGGAGGAAGTTAAATCAGGTAGACTAGGAACAGGATTGAAATGTTGGGAGTTAAAGTAAATCATTCAACTTCTTTGTGCCTTAAGTCCCACAACTGTGAAATGGGGATAATATCATTTATTTCATGTAGTGCTTATGGTGACTAAACAAAATACAACATGCTAAGCCATTGATAGCATTACAAAAAAAAAAATGTGTTTTTCTTTCTCTAAGTTTCTCTTATTTCATAAAAGGTTGAAAGGCAAATAATTGTTAACTTTAGGCACATATAGAAGAGCCAGGGCCTTCCTCTCTAGTTAAATGCATTTTTATGAATATGTATTTTTCTTATAATTTTTTATATAAATAAGTGAGAACACTGACATATTTTGGCATGCATTTCATTGGGAGATCTTTCTGGATTGAAGCAATCAATCACTAAGAGCTGTTGATATATTTATAACTGGGGGGTCTGTCTATCAGATACTCTGACATATACTAAAGCCTTGGAAAATGTATTAACCATCACACTATCATAGATACTAAGTTTGATGGGCCACGTATGATTCTGATGGTGCTGTACAATTGTACCTTTCCTAATTTCTGAGTGTATCATGAATTCACAATTTTGAAGAAAAGAGGTGAGCGTATGACAAAGCTTGGTTTACTCAGATCTCAGAGAAGCAAGTAGTGTTTTTGGTAGAGTGGCTCATTCAGGAAAGAACATGTTTATAAGCCATTGTTACTTGGTTTTCTAATTAAAAAATGAACAGAACATGTGAAATTTCCTTATTATACTAAAAAATACCTACTGAGTATGATATTCCCCCTTCCCCTCTTCCATCTCCTGTTTCGGGCAAAGTTGCAACTGATCAGTAATTTAGTGGGTGACTATCCAAAGGAGACAGTATCACCCTGAGGGGGGCAAAGGTTTGTTTTCAGGAGGAGTAAAAGTATTTTATTCATTTTATGTAAAGTATAGATGTACATAGATATAGATCATACATAAACAGATATAGGATATATTTGAAGTATTAAAACATCCATGGGGAATTAAGTGGGAAAGGTAAAGTAATAAATATCTAAAAAGAATCCTTAGAAGTACAATCATGAAAAAACTGGTTCAGAAACACCGGCTCTTAATGTTTTCTCCATTTTGTTTGTATACACTACATATATATCAAACTTTTTAAATTGTGGACCTTTATAATCATCAGAGAATAATACTTAATATATTTTATGGGATGTTGTTTACTATTTAATTTCATTTAGGTCTACCCCAAACTTTGATAGCATTTTGCATTCTGTAAAATGGATGGCTTGTAATTGAGGCAGTGCCGTGGTGGTGGACATTTTATGATTAGAGTGTTAACAGACATTGACCATGCTGCATTCTCTTTATCCTTTTATCCTTTTAAAGAAACCTCATTTTAATCCATTTCTACCTTGTAGCCATGGACCTGGGAGGGGCTGGATGCCCACCCAAGCTGTAGGGGATGGGCCTGAATGATGGGAACGTGGTGCCATCACTTTGCCATGGGTTTTGTTGGACTGGGCAAGGGAAAGCTACCTGGGGCCAAAAGGAAATAAGGACAATTTTGCTCAGGGTTTCTCTTCCACTGGATATGCATTCAAATACTTCCACTGGATATGCATCATGACTACAAAGGACCCATTTTTGGATTGACACCAGTGTTGGAGATGGCAGGGTGGGGCATGTTAGCGCTAAGTGTGAGACAGGCTCTGTACAGAGCCTTCCCAGCTGGTGGAATAATGCATTTCCTCATCATTTGAACCAATTTAGTTATGTTTTGTGTATTTCCAAATGTATCCATCTGAAACCACCTTATCTCAATTAACATTCTATATTTATTTATGTATATATTTCTATATAAGATTAGAGAAAATCTTGGAAATATATTTGCTGGGTCAAAGATAATGTGTATTTACTCATAACTAAGGAGCTTAACTATCTTTTTGTATGTTTCTGCCTGTTTGTATTTTAATACAAATTATGTATTCACTTTTATTGTTCACTTTTTCTTTGGTTTGGCTGTTTTCCTTATTCTTCTTCATTTATTAGATAAATACGAAGGCCTGTCCTGAAAGTAACAAGCCATGTAATGTTTTAACTACATTGATGTTAGCTGGATACTTTTGGGACAGACCTTCATGTATTACAAATATATTCTCTAAGCCTTCTATGCTTCTTTTAACTTCAGTAATGATTTTAAATTATGATTTACAGAAGGGCTTTTATTTTCTCTGTTTTCAAGGTCATGTCTTATCTAGAAAGACCTTTCCAGTCCAATATTATAAATAGTTTTCAGTAATTTTTTCTGGTAAGATCACAGTTTTACTTTTTCTGTTTTAAGCTGTCTGGAGTTTACATGTATGTGTGTGTTGAGTATGTGTATAGTGTATGAATAAATATAATGTTTTATGTTTTCTTAGATCAATACCTAATTTCCTCATCATTATTTATTGAGTAACCCTCCCTCCATTTTCTTACTGAGTTAGAATTTTAACACTCATACATTAAATCAGTGTACATGCAAGGATTTGTTTCTAGATCATCAAGCTGGTTGCATTCACATATCTGAAACTTCTCGTGCCCACATTATCCTTCATTAATTAACTGCTTCATGTGTTTTGTGACATGGTTGGAGCACATTTTCTGTCCATGATTTCTTTCCATAATTTTTAAAATTAAATTATATTGTTGTATTACACCCATCCCCTTTTCACTCCCCTCTCCTTTCCATATTTTTAATTTAAAATTTGTCCTGCTACGATGTATTTTAATTATTTTTAAAGTTTCAGCTGCAGGGGAAGGGAGGGAGAAAGAAAAGGAGAGAAACAGCAATGTGTGGTTGGTTCTTACATGCCCCCAACTAGGGACCTGGCTCACAACCCAGGCATGTGTCCTGCCTGGGAATTGAACTAACAATCCTTTCATTCACAGGCTGGTGTGTTCAGTCCTCTGAGCCACACCAGGCAGAGCTGATGTGTTTTAATTAAAAATAAAGATAGTTTTATTGTGTTCTGGCATTGGATGAACAGGAAAAGTGGTGGGTATTCTTACTTAAAACATTTATGTAATGTTTACATTATGTAACTGCATAGCTTATTATAACTTAAATCATATATATATGTGTAGATATAGATGTGTGTGTTTATATATACATATATGCATACATTAAATGTTTCTATCTAAACTGTTTCAAGAAATAACAATTAAAAGTAACTTTCTTACCTTTCAACCCTCACATTTATGTAGCAGATTATAATTTACAGTGTTTGCATTTTCTGATTACTTCATTAAATAAGTCCCATGAAATATTTGGCACCATAGTGCTTATATTCAGAAGTGAAAACTGAAACTTCAAAAAAATGGTATTGACTTCCGGTCATTCATCAAGACAGTAACAGTAATGGGGGCTAGAATTTGTCTGTCCCATTCAGGGCAGTGAACTCTGTGGTGATAGGACAGAGCTACTGTGGAGTCAGGCATCATACTTGGCTTTGTGGATAAAGGGATGAGTTAGATTCCTTCTACACCCTCCTTATGGGCTGGGCCTCCCTTTTCCAATGGTGCTAGAACTCTCTGCTTGAGCAAAGCAGGGTGGAGAAGGTAGCCCTGGTTTCAGACCTGCTGGAGCCCAATACTTCCTATCTCAAGGTGGTAACACCCTCTCCGAGTCCCTGGCTTTAAGATGGAACCTCACCATAAGGACTCCTCATCAACACGGTTGCATCCAAGGTTCCCCTTGTTCTGACCCTTCTGCTTTGTGAGACCACAACTTGGTATTCCAACTTCAACCCTGGGTTTTCTGGCAATGCTGATGGTGCCATGGGGAGCTCACCACTGTCTGACCGGCTCCTCCCAAGCTAGTGTTACTGTCTTACTGACTGAACTATAGTTTCAACTTCTAAGACTCTTTCCAGAATGCTGTAAAGAAACAGGCATGACTTGAGTTTGGAAATGTGGTGACAAATTATCTATATGTGAATTAACATGTTTAATTTAAATACACATCATGAATAATGAAGAGGGTAATGTTTCTTTTATCTTCCCTATATACTTCATATAGAAAATACTGAAATTTGATACACAGATTTTGTGGATACAGTTTCATGATTTACAGTAGCTGTTTATGGGCATCCTAGATGCTAGTATTGCATTGCAGACTCCTTGAGGACAGGGACAGCTTCTGAGCTGTCTTCATCTCGGCACTTTCCAGGACACTAGTCACTGGGCTTTTAGCATTGTGTATTTGTTTGTTGAATAAATTAATGAATGGATGAATGAATACTACTTTGCACTTGATACTTCTGACTCAGCTTGCTTTATTTTTTATATTCATTTCTTAAGCCATATAGTGGAAACAATATTGGCACATCACTTTTCATGTCCTCTGCAGTGAAGTGGCATTTTGACAGTAGCAGGATGCAGAGGCAATATCATAAGGGAAATGTACTTAACTTTGTCACTTTGAGACAGATGTTCTTTGTTTTAAGGTCTGAGATGAAATTGGACATAACTCAGCAGATTTTGCCTTAATTAGTTACTTGTATCAGCTGATAATGTTCACTCCTTTTGGCACACAGTGAGTTTGACCTGTGCCAACCTGTCCCAAGAGGAACCCTGTCTTCTCAGAGAGCAAAAGAAAAACTTGTTTCATATTCTGACTGAATTCCTCCTCCGAGAAAGTCTGTCAGTGTGGGAAGGCAGCACTACCTGGTTCAGGGTCCCACGGAGGGGAGCCTGTGTGTCATTGCCTGAAAGTTAATTAGAGGTACACTTCCAGCGCTGTGCTCCAGACCCCAGAAATCAAAACCTCAGGGGTGAGGTGCTTTAGCTCAGAAATCTCAGATAAAAATGTGTGCTCCCATCTCCCTGAAGATAGTAATCCTGGTACAGGCCATGTGAATATGATTTGTTCTGGTTATCTATTTCTGCAAATGATCTATCCCAAAGTTTAGTTCTTAAAACCACAATTTTTATTTTACTTGCGAGTTTGCAGGTAAGAACCAGGAACAGCTTGGCTAGGCATTTGTCTGTAATTTGCATGGCCTCACCAGGGTGAGTGGGGCTGGAGGAGTCCCACGCATGCGCAGACTCTTCACTGCTGATTGGCTTTTCCTGTGCATCGATTCTCATCTTCCAGCATTTGTGGTCCCACAGCATTGCGGTCCCAGGAAAGATCTACTTTCTGCACAGTGAATGGCTTTCAAGGGATAAGAAGTGGAAGCTTCTAGGCCAGTTAACATCTTTGTCCAGACTGCCACAACTTCTGCTGTACTCAGAGATTCCACATCATTTTGTTGCTGTTGTTAATTAGACAATTGTGGTGAGCATTTTACAATATATACAAACATTGAATCATTATGTTGTATACCTGAAACTCATATGCTAATTATACCTAAATAAAGAGACTCATAGGAGCATTTTTGAATGGAAAAGAATTTATAATTATCCTCAATTGATAAAATAAAATGTTAGCCAGGACCAGTTCAGCTCAGCTGGTTGGTTATTGCCTGCAAAGCGAATGGTCAGTCATGGGTTCAATTCCTGGTGAGGTGAGGTCACATGTCTGGGTTGTAGATTTGGTCAGTGCATGTACAAGAGGCAACCAATCGACCTTTCTCTTTCACGTTGATGTTTTTCTTCCTCGCTTCCTCCAATCACCTCTCTCTAAATACATAAGTAAATAAGCCCCGGCTGATGGCACAGTGGATAAGGTGCCAGCCTAGAAACCCAAAGGTCACTAGTTCAATTCCCAGCCAGGGCACATAACCAGGTTATAAGCCAGGTCTCCAGCCAGGTCTTTATCTGGAGGCAGGTAAGAGACAACCATACATTGATGTCTCTCTCCCTCTCTGCCTCTCTCCCTTCTGCTTTCTCTAAAAATAATAAATCTTTTAAAAATTAATAAAATATATTTTCTTAATGTTAGCAGAATTTACATCTTTACATTGAGTGAATGGCAAGTAACAGTACAAAAGAAGACACAATGGGGAGGTGGTTCTGCTTATCTTTGGAAATTACAGCCTGCCATAAGGAGTCCTGAGAGTGATAGTGTGCTGTTCTTTAGCATACAACTGTTACCAAAAACACTTAAATTAAATGAAGCCACTACATCTAAACATAAGTACTTGTTTTAATTATATTTATCTAAATTCTGCCTTTTAATCCTTAGCAATTAAATTTAAGAATCAAGTCAATTGGGTTGCTTGTGTGAGAGGAGACTGTCATCTCATTTATGAGGCCCTTGCTGGGACTCTGTCTTACATGCTCAGACACATGTCCACAGTACACAGTGCAAGTATAGTCCAGGAGCTGCTCTGTCAGTGTGAAAGCCTTGTCCAAGCCCTTAGGACATGCCATTTAAGAGCTCCATCCTATAGTTACATGCTTTGTTGCACAAAGAAGTAACATTTTCATTACTTTATTTGTTATGTTACTCATGCAGAAACAGAGAAAATTTCTATCCTATTCTACCCCCAACCCAGGAAGCATTGATCACTCTTTCATCTGTGTTTTCATAGCATTCAGATTATTATATTATTGTTTCTCACTGATTATTTTTAATCATAAAAAGAAATACACAAGCACATTCTATTTATAACAATTTCAAACAATTATGATAAAATAACTTATTTTCATCCCCATCTCTTTCCCCACCCTAATCCTTGCCCAGAGATAAACAATCTTATCCATTTTGTAGGTTGGCCTCCACATATTTTTTCCGCAACTACACAGATGTATATATGTTGAGTATATATTATTTACTCAAATGGATTCAAATTTTCACATATTGTATTATGATTTAGCTTAACTCTACTGACTTGGAGATGTTCCCATATAGATCAACTTTATCCTAATAATCTGCATAGAATTATTTTACCTGACCCTACTGCAGTAGTCAATTGCCATGGGTAACACAAATTGTTTCCATGTTTTTACTTAATACAATGCCCAAGTCAACATTTCTGACATAGTTCTATGTGTCCCTGAGTACTGAGTATGTGACCAGATCTGTGGAATGGATTCCTGAAGGTATAGTATACCTCCTTATCAAATATACTGCCAGATTGCCTTCCAGAAAGGCTGTTTCTTAAAAAGAAGCTCACACACACATTCTCGTCAACACTGGTTATTATTTAATCTTACTGAAGTTTTGCATATTTTATGGGAAAAATAGGTACTTCTCATTGTTGTTTTCTCCCATTTCCTCAAGTATTAGTGACATATCATACATTTTCCTTTGGAACACTTATATTTCCTCTTCTTGAATGTATTTTGCCAGTTTTATTATGGTTACCATGTAGGTGTACATGTTTTCCTGGACCCTCTTAATTTTCTTCCATTGCTAATATTTATTCTATTATTGGGCCTGAAAACACATTTTAATTCCTATAGCATATAAAAGTATATATACACACACACATATATTTATATATAATGAGTATATATATATACTCATTATATATACATATGAATATACATTACATATAAATGTATGCATTCAATCATTTAGTGAAAACTACATAGGAAACATCATTCAATGTTTGAGCATAACAAACAAGAGGTAAACAAATGAGACAATTAACTGTGTTCTGGGAATTCTGGGACTGTACTAAGGTGCTAAGGAGCCATCCTAGGTCATGTCTGCAAAAGTATTTCTGGCTCAGGCCTCAGGTCTTGCTGGTAGCTCTAGTAAGAAAAGTACCAGGGTATTTTCCTTCTGGAGAAAAACCTGTCTTACCTAGTTTATCATTATTTATCATTTACCTGTCCACTTCTTCTTCCACCCATCCATCTAATAACCACCTATATGGTGCTTACAATTTGCCAGGTAGTAGTCTAGGTATTTACGAATATTAACTCCTTTATGCTTGACAGCCCTATTAGGCAGGTACTATTATTATCCCACTTTATATATGAAGAAACTGAGACACAGAAAAGTTGAGGAATATGGTTAGGGGTAGCAGATGTATAATTTAGACTGGGTGATTTGATACAGCTTTAGAGTTCATATTCTTTCTTTCATATGTTTAAAATGAAATATTAAATTTTAAGTTATTTGTCACATTTTTATAGAAAAATAGGATGTTGGTACACAATGCCGAGTAATGATTAATTTGACATCTATTTAATGAATCTTCCCATTTAGTACTTCAGAATGGTTTTACTAAATCATTTCTGCATGTATGCATTTTAGATCATTTTGCCCTTGCTCATTAATTGTTAGATTTATCCCCAGGTATTTTTATAATTTGTTGCTGATATGAATGGGATCTTTGTAATATCATCTAATTCATTTTCAGTGGCATAGAAAGTAAACTTCTATGTGTGTTGATATCAAATCCAGATATTTTGCTGAATTTGTTTTTTTGTTCTAATAGTTTGTTAGGTTATTGTCTTAGACATTCTAAGACAAAAATAAAGACCATTTTGTTTCTTCCTTTTAAACCTACACAAATGATTTTTCCTACATTATTATTATTTTATTCAGATATTCATTATAATATTGAACATCTGAGATTATTGGGATATCTTTGTGCTGCTTTGAATAATAATAGAATGCTAATTTTCTCAACCTTTAGTGCAATGTATAACTTACCTTTATGATTTTTATCTGTTTAAATAGTATTGTCCTATTTCTAATATTTTAAGGGGTTTAAAAATCAGGGACTGAGTTTGAATTTGATTAATGTTTTTCATATCTTTAGAGAATGATAGGACTCATATCAATTAATGAAGTGAATTGTATTAATATGCTGTTAAGTGCTGATCTACCCATCTTTGTATTTTCTATAAAATTTCTACCTGGTCATAATATATTTTTATACTACTGAGTTTTTGTTAATGCCTTATATTATAATTTTTAAAAATTTAAAGATTTTATTCATTATTTCTAGACACAGGGACAGGGAAGGAGGAAGAAAGGGAGAGAAGCTTCAATGTATGGTATGGTTGTCTTTCACCTATCTCCAGCTACAGACCTGGCTGGAGACCTGGCTTGCAACCTGGTTATGTGCCCTGACTGGGAGTCGAACCACTAGCCTTTGGGTTCGCAGGCCAGCACCTTTCCACTGAGCCACCAACCAGAGCTATTATAATTTTATAACAGGTAAAAATGACCTAGTTTTTTCTTATCCTTTTCTGGTCTTATTTCTTTTTTTAAAGATTTTACTTATTATCTTCAGAGAAAGGGGTAGGGAAAGAGGCAGGGAGGAAGAGAGACATCAATGTATGGTTGCCTTTTACCTACCTCCAACTACAGATCTGGCTGGAGACCTGGCTTGCAACCTAATTATGTGCCCTGGCTGGGGAATTGAACCAGCGACCTTTGGGTTTGCAGGCTGGCACCTATCCACTGTGCCACCAGCCAGGGCCCTGGTCTTATTTTTTATATATTTTAATCCTCATCTGAGGATTTTTTTCATTGCTTTTAGAGAGAGAGGAATGGAGAGAGACAGACGGGCATTGATATTAGAGAGAAACACCAATTGGTTGTCTCCCATAAATTCCCCGACCTGAGATAAACCCTACAACCTAGGTAAATGCTCTGGCCTGGACTGGAACCTGAAGCTTTTTGTTGTATAGGGTGATTGATGCTCCAGCCACTTAGCCGGCTGGGTCCCTTTTCTGGTTTTAGCATCAGGATTAAGTTGGCTTTGCTAAATGAGTTGATTTCATATTTTCTGTTCTTGAAAGCAGCTTTTCTAATACTATAGTTATCAAGACCTGCATTTTGACAGAATCTACCTGAAAAATAGTACCGGCTTAATGTACTCTAAGTAGCTTATCAGTTTCCTCAGTGGTTATTATTTTATTTAGTTTAGATAATTGTCCTTTAACTAAATTTGGTTATGAACATTTTCCTAGAATACATGTTAGGCTTAGAGAAGTTAATCTTCTCTAAGATTATCACCTGTATTTATTTAAAATTGTCCATAATACAATTAATATTTTAATAAAAATACATATTATATATGACATTATTAAAAATATTTATATCCATAGTGATGTCATTTTATATATTGTTTACATTATGTCCATTTTCTTTTTTAATGAGATATGCTGTACAATTGACTGCATGTGCTATATAAGAACACTTTAATTTTTTTCTCTTATAAAAATTTTATTAAAAATTTTCTATTTTATCCTTAGTAAGCTTTAAAGATTTTTTTATTTTAAGTATATAGTCATTCCTTGGTTTTCCCAGCAGATTGGATACCAACATTTGCAGGTGCTCAAATCCCTTATATAAGGTGGCATAGTATTGCATGTAAATTATGAACATTCTCTGGTATACTTTAAATCATCTGTACATTATTTATAAGACCTAATACAATGTAACTACTAGGGTAATAGTTGTTTTACTGTATTGTTTAGGGAATAATGACAAGAAAAATCTGTACATGTTCAGTGCAGATGCAAGCACTGACCTAACTACATAGTACACATCAGCAACAACATAACTTTTTAAGGGTCAATATTTTCCATCTACAGTTGGTTGTACCCATGGATGGAATTTACAGATATGGTGGTTGACTGTGTTTATGAATTCATAATTCTATAGTATTTGTTTATCATGTATTTATTCTGTATCATTTATTTATTGCTATAAAATTTTCTCTCACTCCTATACTTCATAGGTGTTAAGATTTATTGCTCTGATTATTGTTCTCACATAAATAATTATAATTTCCTGATAATATGTATTTTGTGCAAGTTTTTAATCCATTTACTTAATTTTAGAAACATTTATTTTTGTTTCTTTTTTTTTAATTTTACTTTACAAATAGACTTCATTTTTATTTTAGGGGAGTATTAAATTTATTACCAAAATTGTGAATGGGACGTTTTTGTTTTAACTAATGAAACTTCCTTTATGTTCTATTACATGGTCAATTTGGGAATTGTCCCAAATGCATTTGAAAAAAAATTATATTTTCTGTTTTTTGTATGTAAATTGAATATGTGTTAGACCTAATTATTAATCACATACATGTTTTCTCTATATTCTTATTTATTTTTGTTCATATGATCTATCATTTTATTAGAAAAATATATTAAATTACCCAGCTATGGCAGTGAGTATGTCAATTTATTCTTACATTCCTATTTTCCCATTTATATATTTGGAAGTTAATATTTTAGTTGCATGAAAGTTCATGTCTTTTACAGAAGTTAGGTAGATTTTTCTATTTTACGTAAATGGAATACATTTGTTTTCATTTACTATTATTTCCACAATTCCTGTGCCATTTTGCTTTATGTATACCTTTTGACTGTATGACAAGAGGCTTATATTTCCAATGAGAAGACCTCTGAGAGTTGAACCCATTCTGGATTAGGTTTAAAGATTGAGAATTTTTTTTAAAGCCGCTGTATTTAAACTTATTCTTGCTGGCATACTTTCTTTGTCATAGCACTTTTATGGATATGCATACAAATATAATACACATACCCCTTGACTTACTGTGGGGTTACATCTCAATTAACCTCTCTGAAGTTGAAAATATCGTAAATTGAAAATACATTTAATACACCTATCCTACTAACATCATAGCTTAGGGCAGCTAACCTTAAACATGTTCAGAACACTTACATTAGCCTACATTTGGGCAAAATCATCTAACACAGAACCTATTTATAATAAAGTATTGAATATCATGCAATTTAGGTAATTATGGCTTACTGCCTTCATGTTGAGCAATTATCTTGAATTTCATCTCAACAGTAATTGCCTTGTCCTGGCTGGTGTGGCTCAGTGATTGGTGCCAGCCTGAGAACCTAAAGGTTGCTGGGTTAATTCGATTCCCTAGTCAGGACACATAATCAGGCTGCAAGCCAGGTCTCCAGCCAGGTCTGTACCTGGAGGCAAATGAAAGGCAACCATACATTGATGCTTCTCTCCCTTTCTTCCTCCCTCCCTGCCCTTTGCTCTGAAAATAATGAATAAAATATTTTAAAAATATAAATAAAGAGTAATTGCCTTTTTCTTCTCACCAGAAGCAGGAGACACAGATAGACATTTTTTAGGCAGGATGGGATACAAAAACACAAACATCCAGAAAGCACTGGCAACATAGTGCACTGTAGGGTATCCATTATCTTCCCTCAAATTTCCAGATTTTAGAAGGGGACTGGGAAAGAGTGAAGCTGTTGGGGAGAATAGAGAGGGTGATTTTTGACTCCTCTCCTTCTCAAATTTCTGCTTGCCTAACGTACACCCTCTCTTTTAATACAGAATTAGGTGCTCACCTCTTCAGAGATTTGCTGAGCTAGAAAGCAGACTGACAGTCTTGTGGGGAAAATGGAATGGGGTGAGGCTATGAGGTTTAGGTGTGCAAAGGCCAGTAGTAGTCCTATTTGGTGGAAGTATAAAGACTGCAAAGATACCTGAGCTTCTGGTGGGTAAAGATGAGGGAGGATACCTTGTCAGATCCCCTGGAGGCCATGCCGTGGAACAGGGAGCATGGACAAAACACATTACTAGGGAGGAAATAGCTGTTTTTTGGCTGGACCACCGGTGTCAGAGACCTAAACAGGGTTCCCACTCCCCTACCACCCTCAGCAGAGCACTAAAGGACAACTAGTATGGCCTTTGGGAGCTGTTTATGGAGGCCAGCATCATAGAGAGGGACCATTAACCAACATGCATTAGAATAAAAAATAATGACTTTAATAAGGAGACCTGCATAAGCAAATCAATGTCTTGTTGACCTTAAAGTAAAAAGATTCCACCCCTGCAAACACACACACAACTGGCCCTTCCATGCTGGGCACAGGCAGAGAGGAAGGCCAGGGAGAGCAATGAAGGGGACCATAAACAGGCCACTCGAGAGACTTCTAGGCAGAGCTGACCATTCCATTGTGGCCATATTTTAAAACAAGATAATGACCTTTTAGCTTTTAATATGATAAAAAATATTATGAGATAAACATGAAATACTTGTATTTGACAAACATTTCCTTTCCTGTAACTAATTCACTGGATACTGACATTTTGGAAAGCATATATACCATCAGTTAGTAGGAAAAATAAATCATTCCATATTTGCCTACTGGTAAGTTGAGTCTATTTGATTATACTTGTTATGTTCTCTCATGTCTGAAGATTTTGAGGCAGGGTTTCTTTGTGTGTATGTGTGTGTATATATATGCGTGTGTGTAGAAGAGCGTTCCATTGACCATTTCAATTTAATCTCTTCATTGTACTTTGTCACCTCCATTCCAGCATTCATCAGAGATACTGCACTATTTTTCTTTAAAAAAAGCTGTCTTCTAGAAGATTTATTAGAGGAGCTTCCAATATAATCTTTTAATCTTTGCTTCTATTATACTGTCAGAAACACTGCAGGTGCTCAAAAAAGCCTAATGTAGTCTCTATTTTTTTTCTGTCTGTTTCTTTATTAATGCTAATGATAATGTCTATTTATCATGCTATTTCCTAAGAACCAGTTTGAAGATACTGTAAAAGCAACTATCCTAGATTATCAGTTAATACTGCTGCAACTTTTAGCCCTGAGCAGCATGGCTCAGTTGGCTGGGTGTCATCCCTCAAAGCTAAAGATTGCCAAGTTTAGTTCCTGGTTGAGGCATATGCCTGTGGTGTGGGTTCTGTCCCTGATTGGGGCACATACAATCGATGTTTTACTCTCCCATTAATGTTTCTCTCCTTCCCTTCCCCTCTCTCTAAAAATAAATAAATAAAATATTTTAACATATACAACTTTTTATAGCAACAGAGGAAAAATAAATAGGCAATGAGGAAGACAGTCCTGTTATCTTTGTGCATATAGCATAGTAAATGTGTGTGTGTAACTGGCAATTACTAGTAAGTCAACATATCAGAGATATGCGATTTGTTACTTGCTCTGTGAGTAATTACCCCTGTAGATATAATCAGTGTTAAAGGTAGTGAAGTGCAAAATAATTGCAACAACAAGGTCTATGATTCATTTCAACTAGGTTTATAGAGGACATTTTTTTCTCTTAACTCGAACATTAACATAATTAATTGATTCATAGTTTTACAAGGTTAAAAAGCTCTTTTTTAGCTTAACTGTCTCATTTCCATACTTTAAATTTAATTTTTTTAGATATTTAATATCATGGAATGTATTTTTGTGTTAATAAGGTAATGAAAATCCACTGTGTGTTGAGTGATAATATAGAACAAAGCCAGAAATGGCTTTGTGTGAGAAAAAGCATGTTAGAACAAGATCTGAGGAGTCAGATATCTAAAACCACATGCCTCATCTGAGAAAAGTTCTTAATGTCCAGAAACAAATTTAGCTTTGGTGGAGCCCCAACTTCACACAGTTTGGGGAACCCACTTTAAGAAAAAGAATACATATTTAGGAATACAACTTTCAGTATAGAGCTTATGCAAGTAAAGGCCATGAGGCATAAACATCATGAGCTTTATGATCAATGTGTCTTTTCCTGTACCAGGTCAGACTTGGAATTTCCCTTTTGGGAGCATCCTGGTATATAATAATAGCTTATTAATGTGCATAGAGACTTCAGTATATGGGGCATTACAAAAGAAGGTGAAGGTCTTAGTGGGGAAATTTCTGAGAGTTAAGATGAAATGTATTATTTACCGTTGATAAAGAATTGTATTTACAATATAATGCTATGACTTAGAAAATACAGTGAACATATCTATTATTTAATAAGTAATAAAAAAAGGAACTGTGATGACAGGGTCTTCTACTTTTGACCCTGTTGGAGTAACAGGAACTTCCTGCTTAAAACAAGCAAAAGAAAAAAGAATGTAAGGAATATACGAAGTAAAAGTTTTCAAGATATTAGAATGGTTCAGGTGGTGCAGGACAGTGATTCTGAGATGATAGCTAGCAAATGAGGAGAGTCCTCTGATCACTGCAGCTTACTGTTTAAGGTAATTCCCACGGTGTAGCACAGGGAAGAGAGTCCAGCTAGAGCTCATTGGTCTTCTCGAGTTGAGGATTTGGAGCTGAGAGTGGTTGGACCACAGTAGCTAGAGTGTACAGGACAGAGGGCTGGAAAGTGAAAGCTGCACAGAGGGTGGGCTGCAAAGATCTGTCTCCTTGAGTATTTAATAAAATGCTGATCAGTGCAAGCATTTGAGGAAACCAGCAAGACCAGAAAAGAAATACCCAAAATATTCAGTTGGAACATTAGCAGACAAAAACATTAAGATAGTTTTTTATCACTGAGTAACATGTTTAAAAGTTGAGTCATTGAGAGAGACCCTAATTGATGCTAGAGATGAAAAATACAATGTTGCTCTGGCTGGTGGCACAGTGGGTAAGGCACTGGCCTGCGAACCCAAAGGTTGCTGGTTCGATTCCCAGCCAGGACACGTAACCAGGTTGCAAGCCAGGTCTCCAGCCAGGTCTGTGGCTGGGGGCAAGTGAAAGGCAACCATAAACTGATTTTTCTCTCCCTCTTTGCCTCTCTCCCTACCCCTCTCTCTAAAAATAATTAATACAATCTTTTTAAAAATAAAATAAACTTAAAAGAAAAATACAGTGTCTTAAATGAAAAACATGAGATTAATGGCAGATTAGAAAGCATAGAGGAAAAGATTAATATACTTGAAACATAGCAATAGGAACTGCAAAAATTAGATATGAAAAAAAATTCAGACAGTGAGGGCAGTCCCACAGTGATTAAACATCTTAATTAATGTACATGTGGTTGTTATTCTCAAAGGAGAGGGGAAGGCAGAGAAAATATTGAATTAATAATAACTGAAAATTGTCCAAATTTGTCAAAAACTAAAAACTCCCAGTTTTAAGGATTTAATGAACCCCAAACACAAGAAACTAAAAGGAAACTAAAACTGGAACATTATAATCAAGATTTCTCAACACATGCCTTAAGGTGGCAATTCTAAAAATAGCCAGAGGAAAAAGGGATACATTGTACACAAACAAACCAAGGTAAGAATGGCAGAGGGTTTCTCACTGGGAACAATGCAAATAAGAATACACAGGAGCAGCTTGTTTATGGAATTGGAAGGAGAAAAAGATCAACCCAGAATTATTTTATCCAAGAAAAATGTTTTAAATGAAGGTATATACAGAGGTTTTCAAACATACAAAAACTATAAGCATTTATCACCAGCATACCCTACATTACAAGAAATGTTAAAGGAAGTTCTTCAAGACAATAAAATATGACAGATGGACATAAGGATTTAAACAAAGCAATAAAGAACACTCAAGATTCTAATTTTAAAAATATATAAAAATCCAGTAATAGCATGAAACTTGTTTTATCAGGGTGCCAGTACCTCTCGACTACTGCCTGCCACAGTGCAAAGCTCTCAGAGTCCAACCAGAAATGTGTGGTAGAAACAACCCCCTGTATCAGTACTTAAGATAACAGCAATAACATAGAAGGACATGGAAGTATGTAATTTATATACGAGGTCATTCCTAAAGTATCAGCCATGCAAACTGTTTTAATTATATTGACATTGGCTTGAGACTTTTCGAACAGACCTTGTATATATTAAATTATATATGAATATTACATCATTTATATATAATAATCATTATATCAGGGTGGTGCATTACATTTACCCTGCCAGGTGTCCAGTGTCCAGTCAGGGTTCCCATGAAAGCATATACCCTAAGATAAGGGTTTAAGTGTAAGTAATATATTTGAAAGGATTCTAAGAAACACCAGGAGCCTCAGGAAGGAGATGGCTACAGGGGAAATGCAGGTATGGATTAACGCAGTAGTATCAAGAAAGTAAACACTGTATGCAACTACACTTTAATCCCATTGGGAAATTCTGGGATCAGTGTAGATCTGGCCTCAAAGTTCACCCACTATTGTAGCCAGAATCATCCAAAGAAGCCCATGTCCCGATTCCCAGAATCCTTTATTATGTTGAGTTCCATGGTAAGGAAGACGTAGGGTTACAGATCAACTGATCTTAGGTAAAGAGCATATCCTAGATTATCCAGGTCCCTCTGTGCAATGAGGAGGGTCTTTTAACTATGGAAGAAGAAAGAACCAGAGATTTGAAGATGCGACTGGCTCTGAGGGAAGAAGGGCCATAGGTAAGGAATACAGATGGCAGGTAGAAGTGGAAAAGAAAACGAAATCGATTCCCCTCTAGAGCCTCTGGAAGGAGTGTAACCCTGTTGAAACCTTGATTTTAGCCTAGTGAAACTCATTTTATATTTCTGACCTACAGGACTATAAGATACTATACTTATGTTGCCTTTTAAGCCATTAAATTTGTGGTCACTTTTTATATCAGCTATAGGAATCAAATATACCTACTCAAGGGGTAAGAGAGTTGGGGTGTTGATTACAAGCTCAGGCATTGATCAGAGTTTATCCCCTGTTTGTGGGAACCATGAACTACCATCAGGAAGAGGAATCCCTCAGGCTGGTGGTCAGCTGCTGTTCACCATAAAGGTCACCCCTGATGGAGAGTATGCCCACTTGGTTTACATTAGGTTTGCCACTCTACTTCTGTCCCTCCCTCACTTTCCTTTTATTTTATTTTATTTTTTTAAGATTTTATTTCATTATTTTTTAGAAAGAGGGGAAGGGAGAGAGGCAGAGAGGGAGAGAGACATCAATGTATGGTTGCCTTTCACCTGCCTCCAAACACAGACCTGACTGGAGACCTGGTTTGCAACCTGGTTATGTGCCCTGACTGGGGAATCGAACCTGTGACCTTTGGGTTCTCAGGCCGGCACCTTATCCACTGTGCTACCAGCCAGGGCTCTCTCCCTCACTTTCTTCCTTCATTCGTCTAACATTTGCTGAGTTTTTATTATGCACCAGACTTTATGCTAGGTACTGCAGATGGGAAAATGTAAATTACTAGTTTGATAGGTTCAGCGAAGGGAAAGATGTTCAAATCCAGTTCTAGAATCTAAGATAGCTTGCTAGGGTATTTTCCAGTAATGAAAGGATTTTTATTAAGTTGTGCAAAGAATACAACATGATATGTAAAAATACAATGAATAATTTTAATACAAAATAAACTGGAAGGAATATATATATACATATATATATATATACATGTGTGTGTGTGTTTGTGTATCTGTCCCCAAGGTATCGAGCCAATGTCAATATAATTAAAACAGTTTGCATGGCCAATACTTTGGGGACAGACCACACACACACACACACACACACACACACACTTTTGTACCCAAATGAGGAAACTTTTCTAAGCCAACCAAGACAGAATTTCTTCTTGATTCACGTGTAATTGTAAAGATGATTCTTTCTTTCTTGGACACTCAGGGCTAGTGTCCTATTGGAAGTAACAAATGGACTAAGGTCTGGGTGCCTGCTTGTTTTTAATGCAGATGGCACACCAAAGTAAAACTAACAGCATTTCTTTTTTATTTTTTTATTTTTTTTAAACTGTTGGATTCAAGAACAGTTCTTTTTTGTTGTTGTTGTTGTTAAATATTTTATTTATTATTTTTCAGAGAGAGGGGAAGGAAGAGAAGAAGAGAGGGAGAGAAACATCAATGTATGGTTGCCTTTCATCTGCCTCCAGCTACAGACATGGCTGGAGACCTGGCTTGCAACCTACTTATGTTGCCCTGGCTGGAAATCGAACCAGTGACCTTTGGGTTTGCAGGCCGGCACCTTATTCACTGTGCCACCAGCCAGAGCTTAACAGCATTTCTTATAATCTCTCACACTAAACACACAAATGAATCTTTAGGTATATTTGAGCCCTGCCTCATTTAATGTATTGTTCATACTTGGTTCACAATCCCAGTTTCTGAGTATTTCTAGAGAACCTAGAATCTTAGTATGAATATGCTAATCAGTTAAGTTCTAGAAGAATTGAAGTCTGCAATAGATGTTATTGCAGTATTTTTCTAATGTTTTTGTACTTAAAAACAGTCTGTAGCATTCAAATTTGAAGACATCCTCATGACTGTCCCCACTCCCTGATGGAATGTTTCCTCCCTCACACTCTTAACAGTCTTTATAGAGCTTTCCAGTTTCACTCACCTGCACTGCAGGATAGCTATTTATTTAATGCCTACATTCTGAAGTTGTGTGTGTGCCTCAAAGTCAGATTTTAACCATCTTGTTGTCCTTTTTCTAGCAGCCACATCAGTCCCTGGCATATGGCACATTCTTAATAAATGTTCATCCAGTCAGTGGACAGATGAAGTTGTCAGATTAATGCAATGTATTGTGATGGTTAGGGCTCCACCCTAACAGTATCTTAATTGCAAAATGGGAACTCCAAACATTGAATGGGAACATTTTTGTGGGGCACTGTCTACAGGTGTCTGAAGAGATATAAAGAAGCAATTTAAAATGAGGCGAAGTGCAAGGCCAAGTGGGCTGAAATATACCTTGGTAACAGCCCTCTGCCATGTAATTTGTCCTGCTTAGTTTTCTTTTTGTAATTTTTGTATTGGCTTTTATTTTTAATTAATTAAATCCTTACCTGAGAATATATTTAATGATTTTAGAGAGAGAAGGGAGATAGAAACATTAATGTGAGAAACATCAATTGGTGTCCTCTCATACGTACTCTGGCTGGGAACAGAAACTGTAACCTTTTGGTATATGGGATGATACTTCAAACAATTGAGCTACCTGGCCAGGGCCGTGTTGGATTTTATTTTGAAAAGTGGAACATGTAGGTATGATTTTATTCATATTAAGAAACTACATCAGAATGTTGTGGTAGTAGATTAGAGGTAATACAACCTGAGCCATCCCTAGAGAATCACTGGTGTGTAAACTCAAAGAAGTCATATTTACAATTATACCATGGACTAAAAAATGACCTGTATTCTACTCAAGATGGGTAAAATGCATTTTTTCCAGATCCAAAGTGAAAAGTTGAATAAATTAGTTAACAATTTAATCCTGGTTATAGTTAGTCACTCATCCAATCAGTGTGCCTTTTCCCATGAATTCCACGAACAGGTCAACGAAGCCAGAGTAAACATGAACAGGGCTGGAAGGGCACAGGTGCATATGGGACAGGGATTAACCAGGCCCACCCTTGTTAGAAAGGTGATTCATCATTATACTGCTCCATTCCCTAGCACCTTCCCCAGTATTCCATACATTTTATATCCAAATATGTAAGAATCTGTACTCAGTCAATTATATATTCTTTTTGAATGTATAGCATTTTGCTTCTCTAGCCTTTAAATGGGTCTTGATAAAGAACCTGAGCTTCTTCATCCTAGTAGGAGTTGGGTGTTTTGCTGGGGGCAGGGAACCATCAATTCATAAAATTTAAAGGCTTAGTATTAAAACACTTGGGTCTGAGATATTCTGCCAACTTATACATTTGTAAAATTGAGCAAGTTAGTTGATTTTTGACAAACGCTTTTCATCAGTTAATAATTGCATTATTGTCTGACCTGTCTTTTATATGACATGACTATTGGGAGAATCAGATAATAAGAGTAAAATACCTTATACAATGGACAAATAAAAAAGATAATGACTTTTTAATTATTTCCAGCATTCATATTTGAACCATGACTTTGAGTGCCTGTATTTTATGACTAAAATTGATAAACTTTTTTTTTTTGTAAGGAGACTGTTAAGGTGATAATTTGCCATAAGAAGACACACACACCTTAAGTAGGTAAGTAAGCAAGTACGTACATACATACATACATATATCAGAATTTTTGTTTGCTAACTCAAAGTGCAAGCTATTTGTATCAGTTTTCTAGGGCTTGTATAACAAAATACCACTAATGGCATGGCTTAGACAGTCCTGGAGGCTGGAAGTATGAGAGGAAGGTGTTGACAGGGTTGGTTTCTCCAGAGGCCACCTGTCCTTGGCTTTCAGATGGCTGCACTCTCACCATCTCCCCACATAGTGTTTTTTCTGCTCATACACATCCCTGAGGTTGGTTTGCATGTCAATTTCCTTTTCTTTTCAGCATATCAATCAGATTACATTAAGATCCCTCATTTTAAATTAATCACTCCTTGACCCTGGCTAGTTGCACAGTGGTTAAGGCACCAACCTGTGAACCCAAAGGTCACTGTTTCAATTCCCCAGCCAGGGCACATAACCCAAAGGTCACTGTTTCAATTCCCCAGCCAGGGCACATAACCTGGCTGCAAGCCAGGTTTCCAGCCAGGTCTGTAACTGGAGGCAGGTGAAAGGCAACCATACATTGATGTCTCTCTCCCTCTCTGCCTCTCTCCCTACCCCTCTCTCTAAAAATAATAAATAAAATATTTTAAAAATTGTTTAAATACCTTAAGTGGGCAAGGGGGAGGGGGGAGGAGAAGGCAAGGAAGGGAGCAGTTTACGTAAGGAACTAGCATGGAAGAACCAGGGACATGGACAACAAGTGGGATTGATTTTGGGAGTGGGTGGGTGGGTGGGGAAAGGGACAGAGGAGAGTAAAAAGGGGATGGATGTAATACAACAACATTAAAAATAAATTTAAAAAAATATTTAAATAAAATAATCACTTCTTTAAAGGCCTGTATCCAAATGTCACATTCTGAGGTACTGGTGGTTAGAGATTCAGCATGTGAATTTGGGAGGAACATAATAGAGTCCCAAGTACTCCATCTCCAAAATTCATGCCTTGTCATATACAAAATACATTCACCATCATTCCAACAACCACACTTCATGGTATCAATATCTATATTAGTCCACTTGGGCTGCCTTAACAAAATTACAGACTGTGACTTGAACAACAGAAATCTGCCTTACTGTTCTAGAGGCAAGTTACTGTTCTAGACTAAGGCAAGTTCAATTTCTTCTGAGTCCCCTCTCCTTGGATTTCAGATAGCCACTTCTTCTTGTGTCATGGCCCTTCCTGTGTGGCTATGCATCTTTGATGTCTCTTTGGAATGTCCACTTCTTTTTTTCTTTTAAATATTTTATTTATTATTTTTAGAGAGAGGGGAAATGAGAGAGATAGAGAGGGAGAGAGACATCAATGTATGGTTGCCTTTCACCTGCCTCCAGCTACGGACCTGGCTGGAGACCTGTCTTGCAACCTGGTTATGTGTCCTGACTGGGAATCAAACCAGCAACCTTTGGGTTTGCAGGCCAGGACCTTACCGACTGTGCCACCAGCCAGGGCCCTGTCCACTTCTTATAAGGATACCAGATAGATTGGATTAGGGCACATGCTAAGGTCCCCATTTGAACTTAGTTGGGTTTTGAAAGGCCCTTCCTCCTGATGCAGTCACATTCTAAGGTACTGGTGTTTAGGGTTTAAGTATATGAATTTGGTGTTGGGGAGGGGACACAGTTCAGTCCATCATACTATTAAATAAACAATTTAAGTTGAACAAAATTGTAAGGTTAGGAAATGATAACACAGGAAGAAGCATATCTTAGCCTACATCACTTTGGTATAATAACACTGCTAAGAAGGAGCTAGCATCTTAATGATTATAAAACCTTATTTTCTAGATTCCTGGGCAGCAGGTGAGAAGGGCCACGTCGGGTGGCCACGATAGGTGAGAAAAACTGATGGGTTTTGGCTCTCAGGCCCTTGGATGCAGATGGATCACAGCAGGGAGATGTGCTAAATTGCCTGTGAGTTCATTGGCACTTCAACACCATATTCAAGTCTAGAAACAAATGAACACAGAGTCTGTGATCTTATTAATTAAACCAAAAACTGAGTAGGAATATCAGAAAAAAACCGATTACTTAAAATCAGAATTCTGCTAGAATACCAGGTGCCCACAGAAACTGCTCCTTTCCTTAGATAGTAGCTGCTATAAATGCCATTCTCTGTGCTAAGCATGCTTTCCCTGACTTTCGGGCTTCAATAACATTAGTATGAAGAAATCTCCTATTTAGACATTTGTTGAGACAGTTTTGGAAAAATACTTGGTGTGAGGCAACCAACATCGAAAACTTTCGCATGAAGTTTCTTAAGACTAATACTGATTGATCAATTCTATTATTAAACTCTTCTTTTAGGATAAGCAATTACTACCTATTATGTGCCAGGTGCCATACTAGGTGCTGGTGATCAAGTGATGAAGTCATGTTGCCTCCAGCAAGGTTCCTGTTACCTAATTTAGTGTTCTGTGTCTTTTAGAAATACCTCCCTGCATGAGTAAAGACACCTAAAATGTGACAGAGCTCAAATAAACTTGGTCTCCTCCCTCCCTTAATTGAATTTTATCACTCTTGATACCTTGAATAAAGGCAGCCCTAAACATGCACATATTAATCGCCAGAACCTGTGAATGACTTTGGTATGGCTAAAGGACTTTGAAACGTAATCAAGGATGTGGAAATTACCTCAGATTATGCAGGTGGACCTAATGTAATCACATTGAGTTTTATAAGAGGAATTAAAGAAGAATCAGAGTTAGAAGACAAAGTGATGACTGAGTAGGGATTGGAGTGATCCAATTTGAAAGGGGAAGGGGCAACAAGCCAAGGAGCATAGGCAGCCGCTATTTAAAAAACAAAAACAAAAAACCAAACAAACAAAAATCAGCTGAAAAGTGCAGGGAGACAGATTCTCTCCTCAGAGTTCCCAAAAGGAACCAGCCCAACGGACACCTTGAGTTTATTCAGAGAAACTGATTTTGAATTCCTGATCTCCAAAGAACAGAAGAGAAAATAAATTTCTGGTGGTTTAAACCAAGTTTGTGATTTGTTGTAGTAGCAATGGGAAACTAATACAACCACATTTATTAATCACCAATCTCAAAATCTTAAAATTTACCTGCATTCCTCTTTATTGTCTGCTTCATAGATTGTCACCACTAACTTCTGTTAATTCATGCTCCTTAGTTATTCTTAATTCTCCTTATTTTCATCCCACTCTAACTGCCTTGGTTTAAAACTTGGCATCCTTCCTTTTGAATAATCTTGTCATTTTCTAAATGATACCCATTATGTATTTATTTATTTATTTTTAAAATTTAATTTTATTGTTGTTGCATTATATCCATCCCCTTTTTGCTCTCCTCTGTCCTCTTCCTCACCCACCAGTCCCCCACAAAGTCAATCCCACATGTTGTCCATGTCCATGGTTCCTCCATACTAGGTTCTTGTCTAAACTGCTCCCCTTCCCTGCTTCTTCCCCCCCCCTCTCCTCAACCCCCTCCCCCCTTCCTACTGAAGGCCTATTCACTGTATTCATATATCTGGTTCTGTTTTGCTTTTGTTAGTTTTGTTCATTATTGTCCTGGAATGGGTGGGATCATATGATATTTGTCCTTCACTGACTGGCTTATTTCACTAAGCATAATACTTTCTAGTTCCATCCATGTTGTTGCAAAGGTTAGGAATTCCTTCTTTCTTTCTGCTATATAGAATTCCATTGTGTAAATGTACCAAAGTTTTTCGATCCAGTCATCCACTGATGGGCACTTAGGCTGTTTCCAGCACTTGGCTATTGTAAATAGTGCTGCTATGAACATAGGTGTATATAGGTTCTTATGAATTGGTGTTTCAGGATTCTTTGGGTATAGTCCAAGTAGTGGAATCGCATAATCAGCATTTTAAAAAGGAAAAAAATGTAAAGTAGAAAGGGACAGAACAGCGTGATATACTACAATATAACTTGGAATATTTGCATAAATCCTTATGAAAAATTGCACACTTGACAAAAATTACTGCAACAAATTGTAATTCACAATATGGGAGAGCCAATTAGTAGAGGGAGTGCACTGATTGTACCCACTAAGTAGAAATAGGTTGTTTTATCATTTTTTCATTAATTTCTCATTTAATTTTCCGGCCTGTGAGAGTCAATTTGATCATCACTGTAAAAAGAGGGTACAGTTTATTACTGTGTTAAAATAATTACTTGTTAATTATTAAACTAAGCATGAATTGTTTTGCTGTTGTAAGTGTTGATAATTTCAATAAAGCTTTGGACTCCAAAGTTTGTGTTTTTCAGAAAGAACATTACTGAGTTTGCAATAACTGCACCATTTTAATAGATAAAGCATTAAATTGCTCTCAAAGTGTATTGACTTATTAAGAAGAAAAATGATGAATTTTTAAAATATGGAGGTAGGAGTTTCCATCAAGATGGCTGTGCTCACCTCCTCCCACAATCACATTAAAATTACAACTAAATTATAGAACAACCACCATTCAGAACCACCTGATGTCAAGTTGAACAGAAGTCCTATAACTAAGGACTTAAAGACTGGTAAGAGGGACAGAGATGTAGAACAATATGGTCTCACATCCACATCTGATTGTTAAAAATTGGGAGACATATTTCCCCTCAGGAGGTATCCCGGAGGGCCATTGGTCTCAAAACCATACCAGAGCCCCTAGCCCAGGGTTCTAGTGCCTAGAAGAAAGGTCCCCATAACGTCTGGCTGTGAAAACCTGTAGGGATTTTGGCTGAGTAAGATAGAGGGCTTCTGGAGTCCTAGATGTTCCTTTTAAAGGGCCTATATGTATACTTGGACACTCAAAAAGGAGCTCAAAAAGTACCTTTCAGCAATGACTGAAAGGGCAGCTTTTAGAGGCTACTGTTCCTTTGATTAGCCCTCCCCACACAGAGCTGGAAGGTGGAAGCCATATCTGTGACTCCATCAATCTGGCTGTCACTGTTTGCCCTGTCCTAGTGATTCCCTGAGACACCCTTTCCCACCCAATTCTGCCCAACTTGTGAAACTGTCCAAGCCTTTTATAGTGACATTCCCCTACAAATGGACTATCTTGGCCCATGCTGTGAACTTTACTAAAATCTCTTAACTAGCAACTTCTGGTCTTGGTGTGCTCTATACCTCTTACTAAGTGGCCCCAGGTGTGGCACTAGTGGCACCTGGCCCGTCTCAGCTCCTACAAGGTCAATGCAAATAGTAACCATCTGCAGATCACTTGCTAACTCAGGCCAGGTTGGCCTGGGCAGGGCACAGGTGGTGGCCAATCTTGGTCTGCACTTCCCAGGAATTACCAGAGCCAATGAACTAAGTGGACGGCTTCAGACCATGCCAAAGCACCACCCAATCAACTCTATGAGCCTCACACAGAAGGGGCAGACTCAGTGGGTGCCAAAGTCCTGCTGAATCCAGTGCTATTTCATAGCCCCCTACACAGAAGATTTTCCACAGTGGTTATGAACAGTCCTCATAGCCAGTTGGCCTGGGGTAAGTCCCCCTTAGGGACATTCCAACAGCAATCAAGTCTCAACTACAATGGGTGGGAGTGGTGCACCTGGAACACCCAGTTTGGGTGACCAGGGAGGCTGTGCCGTTGAACCCAATAGGATACCTAATAGATGAGGTCACTAGAAAGACCAGTAGACTTAACAGTTCTATAGGGAGGCAGTCAAAATGAGGAGACAAAGAAATATGTCCCAAATTAAAGAACAGAACAAAATACCAGAAAAAGAACTAAACAAAATGGAGATGAGAAGCCTACAAGATGCAGAGTTAAAACACAGTTAGAAATGAAGAATACATTATAGGGAATCAACAGTAGAGGGTCAGCTTAGTTATCTGGAAGAGAAGGAATCAGAAAACACCCAACCAGAACATCAAAAAGGAAAAAGAATCCAAAAACAATGGAGAGGGTAAAAGGAATCTCTGGGAAAATGTCAGGCATGCCAACATTTTCACTATGGGGTACCAGAAAGAGAAGAGAGAGGAAACACGGAATTGAAAACCTTTTTGAAAACATAATTATGGAAAACTTCCTTAACCTAGCAAGTACAGGTCGTAAAATAAAGGTTTTAAATCAGAAATAAAAAATGCAAAATGATATAGTTCTTTGTGTTGGTGGTGATTTTTGTGATTGTTGCTGTTATTATTATTATAATCCATCTGTTATTCCTGTCAAAGGATTCAGGAAACTCTGCATGTTTCTTTTAAATAAATGCAGTGGGGACCTTGGCTGGTAGCACAGTGGATGGGCACCAGCCTGTGAACCCAAAGGTCACTGGTTCGATTCTCAGCCAGGGCACATAACCAGGTTGCAAGCCAGGTCTCCAGCCAGGTTTGTAGCTGGAGGCAGGTGAAAGGCAATTATACATTGATGTCTCTCTCCCTACCCCTCTCTTTAAAAAATAATAAATAAAATCTTAAAAATAAATAAATAAATTGCAGTGGGGGAATAGTATGTCATATATAAAGTCAGGCTGTCTAGATGATATTTTCTATATCATGAATTACATAATGTTATAATGGAATCTGATTTAGTCTTTTGGGTACAGAGTCCAGAGTAGAACATTGTCTCTCCCCAAATAAATGTGTGCAAATTCAGGATATAACACTAAACAAAAGTACTTGTTTTCATGAAACTTTTGATTCTAGTTGGAGGAAAGTACCCAGGGTGAAAACAGTGATAAACTGAGAAATGAATAAAACAGCTACAAGCAATAAAAAATAGAATGAAGACTGCGGATAATGTGCTGAGATAGGCAAAAAAAATACAATAGTGGAGAACCTGCTGTACATAGTGATCAGGAAATCTTCATTTATGAGGTCACTGTTAACCTGAGATTTAAGGAGAGAAATTAGGAAGCCTTGCAAAGAATGGAGGAGAGAACTGCTTCAGAGAAGAAAGGGCAGGAGACAGGGTTGTAAGCCAGCAAAATGCATGATGTAATTGATGAAGTGAAAGAAGGTCAGGAACGCAGAAGTGAGTGAGTGGAAGAGTAATGAAGATGGGGTTGGATATTAGAGGACTAGAAACGGGACAGAGAATGTGTGCACTTACAAGCCACATTAAGGAATGTGGGATCTACTTAAGTGCAATGGCAAATCACTAATATGCTTCCAAAGCCAGGTGCATTTAATAAAAAAGAAATAATTTGCTGTTACGTAAAGAATGGATGAATAGGAGAATCACATTGAGGGTATTGAGGAGGAGAGGCAAGTCAAAAGACTTGAAATAAGATAGGTGAGACATTGCGGTGGCCCAAACTATGGTTTTGGGAGCAGACATGATTCTGAAGTTATATTCAATACATATTGTAGTGTCATGGTAGAATGAGTGAAATAGGCTCCTGAAGCCAATGGATGGCAGAGTGATAAGAAAAGGACAAATCTTTGTTTCTAGCTCTAGAAATAGATAATATTGCTATTGACAAAATTGGGAAGACTGAGAGGGGAACAATTCTGTATGATGGTAAATTAAGAGTTTCATTGGAGATGCCTATTAGAATACCAGGTGGACTTGCTAAGAATACAGTTTAATAAGCTAGTCTAGAATTGGAGCTATAAGCATAAGAGTTATCAGCATATCAACATATACAATGAAATCACTTTGAAAAAATAGTAGTGAAAAAAAAAAAAAAAAAAAAGGATCCAGCATCACACTTTAAGATAATCATTAGAAATTGGACTGAAAAAGAAGAAGCCTGAGAATGACAGTGAGATAGGAATGGAACTAAGGAGAGATGGGGATTAAATCTAGAGTTAAACTGTCCAACAAAAAAGAATTATCACCCTGGCTGGGGAGTTCAGTTGGTTAGAGCATCATCCTAATATGTCACTGTCGTGGGTTTAATCCCTGGTCAGGGCACATACAAGAGTCAATCAATGAATGCATAAATAAATGGAACAGTAAATCAATGTTTCTCTTTCTCCCTTTCTCTCTCCCTTCAGCTCTTTCTAAAAAACAATAAATGAGAAAAAAATTAAAAGGATGAATCAGTAGTGCCTATACCGCTGAAAGGTTGAGTAGAAAAAGAACTGAGAATTTTTGTCTTTTGGTGACCTTCAGGTTATTGATAACCTTGAAAAGATGCTCTTTTCAAGAGATGTTATTAGGAACTAGGACTACACAGAAGGAGAGAAAATGGGAAAAAATGTATAGAAAAGTCTCTTCAGAAAGTTAGCTATAGTTTAGACAAGGACCATGGATATGGACAACAAGTGGGATTGACTTGGTGGGGAAGTGGGTGGGTGGGGAAGAGGACAGAGGGGAGTAGAAACAAGGATGGATATAACACAACAACAATAAAATAAAAGGTTGGCTATGAAGAAGAGAAGAGAAATGGACACGTTTAAAGGAGGTCCATCAGCCAACTGTAGAACTTTAATAGATGGGAAATGTGGGGAACCACTTTGTGTGGTGTCAGAAACTAGCACCTGCACAAGCCAGGCCCAGAAAGCAGCCCTGTAAGCCTTGGCTGAAAATGGAAAGCAGACAGATAGACATGATCTATCTGCCTACAGGCTACAAAGCAGGCTACAAAGAGGTTTCCATGGGAAATCAGGCCTAAGAATGCAATGTGTGCTTTGAAGCCTGCTCTGCTTTGTGTATATTCTGAACTTAATTATGGATATTTGAGTTAAGGCACAGAATAAACACCTGAACTATGTTATAAAACAATGCTCTGCCACCAGCAAGTCTGACTCTCTGTTTTATAGCTTACCCTCCCTAAACACTGATGACAGACACCTGCACTCTGCTTCACCCCAAGAAAAGCTGTGTTGAGAAAGGGGGAAGGTGCATTCTCACCTAGAGCCAGTGGCCACTCCTTCACTCCCCAGGTACTTGGAGTCCCCAGGTACTTGGAGTCCGAGATAGGGGCACTCCTCAGGATGGAGATCCCCAATAGGGAAATTGTATGTAGTCATCGAGGGGAATGATGCTAGAGAGACTGAAGATGGAAGATACACAGTGGAAAATGCTTTGGGTGTGGTTTCTTGAGAAGTTGTTTGTGATAGTTTGTATTTCAAAAAGTAATTTTCCCCGTCTTTACTCTAGATCTCAGTCTCCTCATCTGTTATCAGTGGAGTAGGTTTGGATTATTTTCAAGCTTCTTTATGACTTGAACATTCTACAAAGTTATTCCTGTTAGGCTTGAGCAGTGATGAAGAAGGAGGATATATCCTGAGGTGGTTTACTCTCCTTTTAAGTGTGGGGAACTTGAAGATCAATCTAAAATATATTTAAGACTATTTTCTACAAGGCAATATTTTTATGGCTCATTTATGAAGTCATCGGTATTGTTTTATATGAGAAAACTGGGTGCATTGATTCTTTAGATTACTTAACCCTCTTATAGAAACTAACTTTTTTGAAGTTAAGTTTGCAACATATTCACATTGTTTTTAATGTTTTAATTTTATTTTCACTGCTTTTGCAAATTAACCATGAGATTTTGATTCAGTAGGGAGAATCAGTGAGAGAAATGTATTAACATCAGTAGGTATTGTGAACATATATCTACTTATCACATATGCTAAGTACCATATTTTTCCTGCTCTACTATGTTGCAGGAAGAATTCAGATGGAATTCCCAGAAAAGAGGTTTATAACAGCCACATGATTAAAAATTACAAGGCGTATAATTCTTATCTATGCTAAAATACCCTTTATGTTATCTTTTATATTTAAGTAAAAATTGACTAAATTCTATTTAAGATAATTTTTAGAGAAAAATTCACTGCTAAAAACTAGAAAATAAATATATTTTCTTTACTAGTAAAATACAAATTTAGCTATTAAAGGTATGCTTTTCAAAAAATAAGTTGGGTGAAGTGAGTCAAGTTTTCATTGTGTTTAGAGCTAGAATATAGAAGAGAAGGTAATGAGTTGAAAATCAGAGAAGCTGCATTGTATGGCCCCACTTGGAGAATACTTATTTAAGCAAAAGCAAAACACATCTGTCATGTCATGGCATAGGCCTAGAAATAGATTCATAGAATGGGGAATTGCTGGATGTGAGACAAAGCTGTCTGACAGAAACTTTTAAAACTGGTATTTTATAGAAAGCAGTGACTGCTTTCACTATATTGTTTATTTATTCATTCATTCATTTATTATGTTTAAATTTTATTTCTTTTAAATTTTATGTTTTATAGTTCCAATTATTTCCCCTTTTGCTCCCCTCCACCTAGCCCACCCATTCCATAGTCAATCCCCACCTAGTCCATTTTCTTGGATCCTTCATATATGTTCCATGACTAATCCCTTCACTTGCTTTTGAATGGTCCCTTCTCCTTCCTTCCCTATTACCACTGTCATCTATTACCTGATTCTATGTCTCTGCTTCTGCTTTGCTGATTAGTTTATTATTTTTTTTTTCATTAGATTCTTCTTATAAGTGATTTCATGTGGTATTTGTCTTTTACCAACTGGCTTATTACACTTAGAATGATAGTCTCCAGGTCCATCCGTGCTGTCACAAAAGGTAGAAATTCCTTCTTTCTTTCTTCTGTGTAGTATTCCATTGCATAAATGTACAACAGATTTTTAATACACTGAATTACGTACAAGCACTTAAACTGTTTCTAACTCTTGGCTATTGTAAATAGTGCTATTGTGAAAATAGGGGTGCATACATTCTTTTGAATTGTGGTTAATATATATATTTTTCTTAAGTAATCTTTTGCTTTACAAAGTAGGCTCATTAATGTTAATTTACTCTGTGACCTTTTTCATTTAGAAAATGGTTTTCATAATCTCAAAATCATAGATGTTGAGAAAAATAGCATGACAATCAGTTTACATTGCTGAGCACAGAACATGGCATCTAGTAAACACTCAAGTCCAAAGTACATGCTCTGAAGGTGCTAATGAGAACTGAAATGGTATGTAGTGGAATATAAAACCACAGTGATCTGTTAACACAGGGTTCTATGGTAGAATACTAATGTGGATATAATCTGAAGTGAAAACATGGTGTGGGTCCTCAAAATAGCAGAGCTTATTACAGAATTTATGATCAATCTTCCTTAACTCAGAAAAAGGGATGGGCAAAGTTATGAAGTTTTTAATATAAAACTCTGTTTATAAGTTACGTCATAAGATAAAAACAAGACCTAAATCAAAATCTAACCAAAGATGCTTTAGCTTGTCTAGACTATAGTAGTCCCTTTTCATCCATGGTGTTACTTTCTGTGGCTTCAGTTACCTGCAGTCAAACACAGTTTGGAAACTTTAAATTAGACCTGGGTAAATTCCCCTCATTGATCTGCTGATGACGATGAAGTCTCAACTAAGAGAGGAGGGTATACTCAAGCCACGTGAAGTGTGCACTTAAAGTACCCAGCTTGGGTGATAGGGCAGGCTAGGTCGTCACTGGACCCTACAGGACACTTACTGCATTAGGCTCTACTACCAAGACGTGGAGTCAATGGGTCTCCATGATTCTGGGTCTAAAAAATAAAAACAAAAACAAACTAAGCAAACAACCCAATATATAGAAACACACAAACACACACACATACACAGGGAGGTTGCCAACTTGGAAAGGCAAAGAAATATGGCCCAAATGAAAGAAGAGAACAAAACCCTAGAAAAATAACTAAATTGAACAGAGATAGCCAACCTATTAGGTGCAGATTTAAAAATACCAGTGATTAGGATGCTCAGAGAAATGATTGAGTTTGGCCACAAAATAAAGGATGAAATGAAGGTTATACAAAGTGAAGTAAATAAAAATATACAGGAAAACAACAGTGATGGGAAGGAAGTCAGGATTCAAATAAAAGATTTGGAACCAAAGGAAGAAATAAACATTCATCCAGGAGAGAAGGAAGAAACAAGAATTGAAAAAGAATGAGGAGAGGATTAAGAATATTTGGGACAACTTTAAATGTACCAATTTAATCATAAGGGTTTTAGGGAGTAGAGGAAGAGCAAGAAATTGAAAACTTATTTCAAAAAATGATGAAATAAAACTTCCCTAATTTGGCAAAGGAAATAGACATACAAGTCCAAGAAGCACAGAAAACCCAAAAAAGTTGGGCCAAAAAAGGATCACACCAAGGCACATCATAACTAAAATGCAGAAAGTTAAAGAGGGAGTCTTAAAAGCAGCAAGAGAAAAGCAGAGTTCCTACAAAGAAGTTCCGATAAGACTGTCAGCTGATTTCTCAAAAGAAGCTTTGCAGGTAAGAAGGGATGGCTAGAAGTATTCAAAGTAATGGAAAGCAAGGACCTACAATCAAGATTACTAAATCTGGCAAAGCTATCATTTAGAATTGAGGGGCAGGTAAAGTGCTTCCTGATAAGGTAAACCTAAAGGAGCTCATCATCACCAAGCCTTTATTATAAGAAATGTTAAAGGGACTTACTTAACTCTATCTCAACAGACTCTTAAATATTTCAGTGGTTAATTTAGGACCACATAGGAAGTCAACCACAAGTTCAAAAAAATAGCTAGAATACTATTCTACAAAATTATTTAAATCCTCGGGATTTTTATTTTTTATCTCAACTTAGTAGGCATAATCATTTCTACTCTGGGGACTGGCTGAGCACTGCAAGTGCCATTATTTCTGAAGACTCCAACTTGTACAACACATGTAGAGGAAAAACAGAGGGTATTGAAAGAAGTGAAACCTGTGCATAGTCTAAATAAATAAATAAATAAATAAATAAATAAATAAATCTACTATTTAAGATGGAAAACTCCAAATGAATAAGTTGTAGTTCCAGTAGCTTAAAATAAAGTTGAGTTGTATTATTGGAGTGGGGAGGATCTGACTCAAAAACCAAATTCATTTTTTACTATGGGTTTGGCACTATCTCTCAGACAAATTTCATAAATGTGAGTTCGCCAATACACCATTTTTATGATATATTTCACAAAAAATAGCATTCCAGAATTAAAATAAGTATTAAAGAAGAAAAAACTGCTTAAATTTGCTACAATGTATCTAAAATACTATCATTTAACATGTAATAATTATGTAAGCTTTTGGCATATTTTAAATTTTTCGTATTAACTCTTCAAAATCCAGTTTGTACTTTAAATATGTGTAAAAATATGTATGTGTGTAACTGTAATTTTGAATGTGTTTGGTGATATTGCAATTCATATTAAAAGAGTAATTATTTTAACAAATGAATTAATATAGGCATTTTGAAATAATGAAAAGAAAACTTTGTATTAATATGATTTGAGAAGCTGACAGAGGCAGTAATTAAATGGTGAATTTTCTGGATGTGAAAGGAAAAAAACAGTATACATTGGTAGTTACAGAATAGACAAGGGGCAAAGATGGGGAGCAGCTTAGACAAGAACCTAGTATAAAGGAACCATGGACATGGACAACAGGTGGGATTGACTTTGGGGGGAATG
>PVIW01003108.1:0-18787 GCA_004026585.1 Noctilio leporinus | reverse complement strand
AAAAGGGGAAAAATTAGGATAACTGTAATAGTTGGAATTCTCTTATTCAGAAATAGCTATTATTATTTCCAAGTAATGAAAACAAAACCTCATTTTAAGTTAGGCTCTTTTATATAATTAGCGCAAGTAAAATGTTATTTTTTTATTATTATAAACTGATCCAAAACTGAAACTATGAACAATCTAGCAATTGCAAATAGTTTTGTAAAATAAAATTATTTTGTTTTCTGACTATCCACTTCACATATCAGAAGTAAAGGATTTCATGTGGAAAGCATGTTGATTTACAGTTTAGAAACACACTTGCATGTAAAGACATTTGACCATACAGCGGATTGGAAGTTGTCACTGAGTATCACCAAGGTCTGGTAGCTGTAAATGGGAATAACTATATGCTATCCTTGAGAATGAATCTGTCCTCTTGCTTCTTTCCCATTTTTTCACTACAGGGAAAAGTTAAAGAACATTGGCCAGATGTCTATCTGTCTGTCTGTCTGTCTGTCTGTCTGTCTCTCTCTCTCTCTCTGTCTCTCTCTGTCTCTCTTTCTCTCTCAATCTGTACAGGAGAAGCAGACATAAATAGGTATAGTTTCAGGTAAAAAACTGGATCCTGTTAAGCTCACAAGAATAAAATATTTCTACAAAAAAATGTTTTTTCCATTATTATAATTTCTTTAATGCATATTTAAACAATAATTAAGATGTATTTTCTAAAGCTGTGAATAAAATTGAATGGTTCTCTTTATCATCTACTGTGTTTACTGCAGGCATTCTCTGTATGATAGCAACTCCTTTATTCTAATGTGCCTTCGAATATAAGTCCTGCAAGAGGGCCAAGTAACATTAGAGATCTATGCTCAAAAGTTACCCCTATGGAGGGACAGAAATTCATTAATATATTAAAGTCTCTGTGAACTTTGCAGTAAAGAAACCTGCCATTAATCTATATTTTCCCAAATGATTTTTTTCATAAAGCCCTTATAGTATAATAGGTACTCATATTCTGAGACCCTTGTATACAATTTAGGAAGTGCCATTTTACTCTTAGGATAGAAGTGCTTTTTGTCTTCACCTTGAAGAGGTATGTTAAACTGGAAATGAGTACTATAAGCACCCAAGTTTTGTGTTTAACATCTGTCATTTTGTTCATTTTGCAAAAGAAAGTTTATAAAGACCTTAGTCATAATTTGGATACTTGATGCACAAGAGTGGGCAAAAATAGTTTTACAGTTGCATTATGACATTCTTTTGAGTTAGTAAAGCTATGGTAATAATCATAACTTGCATGTCTTTTTCTATATAAATTGTAAGCCTGATTTAGACCTCCCCTGTATTTAGCATTGCAACAAATGAACTTAGGAAAGGTGCAGTATGTTATTGATATTTTACAGTTGAGGAAACTGAGGCTGGACGAGGGATATTACTTGTTCATGCTAGCACAGCTTACGTAAAAGTAGTTGAGACTGATACAAATCCTCATTTTCCAATTCCAAATTTAGTGTCAAATCCACAAGATCAAGCCTCTTGCATTGAAAGAGCATATATGAATGCTCTTGATCTATCCCACAGCTTTTGTAAATGATTTCATTTGTATTATTAGTGTTTCTCTTTGTAAAAGTAATACATGTTCCTTCTTAAAAAAATAGAAAATAATGTCATATAAAGAAGCCTATTGGCCTGAATAATTTTGTGCATTAACACAGATGGACTACTGCACTTCCCATTTAATATAGTGTGAAGATTTTCCCAGTGCTGAACTTATCCTCCTAAAATACATTTTTTTTTCATTTAGCCAATTTCCTGTTGTTTCCTCAGTTTTGCTAATTTAAACTATTTTATTGAATACTTTTAAGAAAGTTAATTTCTGGTTCAAAGGGTATTACCATCTCTAAGATTTTTGTTCTACATTGCAATGCCAAATTGTACTCTAAAGTCCTATCAGTTTCCTTATTATCAGTAATCTACTTTTAAAAAATTAAACTAAGTGCCTGCAAACCCAAACGTCACTGGTTCAATTCCCCAGCCAGGGCACACAACCAGGTTGCAAGCCAGGTCTCCAGCCAGATCCGTAGTTGAGGGCAGGTGAAAGGCAACCATACATTGATGTCTCTCTTCCTCTCTGCCTCTCTCCCTACCCACCTCTCTAAAATAATCAATAAAATCTTTTAAAAAATTAAACAAAGAAAAGTAACCCTAAATTGTCCAGAATTCTGAGATTATTTTCTTTCATGTTTACCGTGTAAAACAATAATGTAACATGCTTTTTACTCTTCATGGGTTTCTTCATATCAGTAACATTTATGATTTTGAATTCCTATTATTATAATATTTAAAATAGTTATTTGAAGGTATATTTTTAATATCATATCAAGCTTAAATATATGGTTCATCAATTTTGCCAATTTACCTTCTCTTCTTTTCAAACCTGACTTTTTAGTTCTTGAGCTTTTTACTTATTCTCTCAGTTAGATGAAATATGCATTTAATTTTTTCCCTACAGAAAGTATGTTTAATACTTTGAACTTGCTTATAAGAGAGTAATTTTTAATCAAGAGCCTACTGGGTGTTTAATTCTTGGGTCATAATTTTGTTTTTTGTTCTCAAAAGAATGGAATATTTTCAGTTGTATTGTTTTCTGGTAGCTGGTTGGTATAAAAGTCAAATTTAAAGCCAGTACAGCTTAGTTTAGTTTTTTTCAAGTTGCCTATTTTGTATTTTGCATGTCTGTAGGATTTTTAAATTATGGAAATAAAAGGTAAGGCCATGATTTTAATGGGATTGTTTTCCTCATAAATTTTTTTTTCTATGGTAGCTCCTAAGTCTTGCCCTAGAATCTCAAATCTTTCTTTAGCTGAGGAAATTTATTTTCTATTATTTCTCTGATAATTGTACTTTAATTTCCTCTTTCTTAGATTTCTTTTTGTCTTAATTTGGTCTCTTGAATATGTCTTCCATATGTCTCATTCTCTCAACATTTTTATGTATTAATCATTCTTCACTAAGCTCAATGAATTCCTTCAGTTTTGTCACATATTTGATTTTTCTAATATATTTAACTTGGTCTCTTAATTTCTCTCATTGTGTTTTTCATCTAACACAACCCTTTCTTCTACTTACTCACTTTTCACATTTCATAGAAACAATATGATTATGTAGTGAATTCCATATTATGTTGTTACATGATGAAAGTATATAAGATCAAGGAAGGTAACTACAATAGCACTTTCCTCCTATATTCTTACATTTCTTTTAGAAAATCTACTTCAGAGAGAGGGTTTTTCTGTTCTCTTGACAGTCCCTACTTTCTTGTACTATTTTCTCATAGGCTCACTGATCTTCCTGTTTGCTTAGTTTCATGAATATTGTGGGCTGCTTACTCTGGAAGGACTATCTTCTGTGTCTGGCACCAATTTAGGAGGTCTGTGCAGTTAGCTCTTGTGCAGCTGTAGCTTTTTAATTTGGGGAGGCCTTGGGGAAAGGCAGTTTATTGTGACTCCCTATTTGTTAATGGAGACACCTCTCTTCTGATAGAACTCAAGTGTTAGCTGCCCCTGAGTACTGACTTCTGTTTTTCAGGTTAAGGATGACATGGGATATTAGCATGTTTTTTGTCTCATGATTGTTTTATTACAGCTGTCCCAATCTCCCCACCCCCACCCCATTGCTCTCCACTACCCCTTTACATTACTTCCTGGGATTGTTTGGAGGTGGAAAGTGATTGAGGGTAGAGGAGGAAGACAGCCCACCTCCTTCTATGTTTCTCTGTGGCTTTTTTGCTGTTCCAGTCTTTTTTAATTGAATTATTATTGTTGTATTACAATTGTTTTATTTCCCCCCCATTGCTCTCCCCTGTCCCCCCTCCCCTCTCTCACAGTCAATCACCACCTCCTTGCCTGTGTCTATGGATCTTTCACATTAGCTTACATGAAATTCTTCTAATTTCTGATCTTTCACTGATGCCTTATCTAAATATAGGGGCTGATACTGGTTTTATTGTACTGATGAGCCCATGAAAGTATGGTTGGAGGGACTTAAATTATTTTCACATAGCACTTTGAACAGGAATACCCTTGCCTGATCTGCATATGATCTTTATATTTACCTTTCAGAATTTTTCTTTCTTTCCAATGCATAATGACTTGACAAAAGAGTATTTCGCTTTCAGATTTTTAGAATAAAAAGAGGACAGCTGTCTGAGTATTAACATGATGGAAAAATTTTAAAAAATATCCCACAGTGTTTAGCTTATTTGTGACAAAGAGATAATGCATCTCATGGCCAGTGGGAACAGAATATTTATCAGGGCATTCTGTCTATTGTTTGAAGCATTTGGTGGCATATCATAATATTTACACAAGGTGTGAAAATGTCCCATTATATACATCTAAAATCTGCAGTCTATCTCTTAACACTGTTTTCATTTACCTGAATTCCAGGGAAACATTTGCAATAGCATTGTTTGAAATGAGATAATCAAATGGTTTATGCATCTCCCCTTTTCCACACCTTATGTCACAATATGTATAGTAAGTCAGAATATTATTGCTTATTGAAGCATATGTTTAATGAAAAGTTAATAGCATCACAATATGATGTAATGGTGCAAGATGCTGTATTCTGACCAAGGCATTTACATGTCGATGAATGCATATTTAGAAAATGAGGGGGCATTTTCTGTTAATGTTTTTGATTATTTAATGATAATGATGAACATAACATTAATATTTATAGAGAGAATGACAGGGAGAAAGATAAGGGTGGTCAGGGGAAAGAGGAAGGAAAAAAAAAAAGAACAGGGAGAAGAAGGAGAGAAAGGGAGGAGGAAGACAAAATTTGATTGCTGTGTGGGTGAGTTGTGTATATAGGGCATAATTTTCTAAATCTGAATTTTCCATATCATCATTTTGGAATGTTACCAAGTAGTGCTGTGCTGTGAGTTAGTGAAAGCTAATTCTGGGTGCATCTAAAATGGTACATAGCATAAATGTGATCTCATAGGCATGGTTTAAAACAAACACATAATAAATAATGTATCATTAGTTACTCTTCCTTAAATGTGTGGGTTTAAATTCTTTAATAAATAAGATAGTTTCTATGAATTGACTAAATAAGGTTTCTCACCTATGACTCCATAACAGACTTATAAATTCCCTCATTTTGCAGTTACCAGATTCATCGTCTGGTACTGCTTTTGGCCAGCTTGCTCATCTGCAGAGACCTGCTGGGCCCCACAGTGCCTGTAGTGCGCACGCAGCCTCCTCAACCTGGACTTGGGGTCCCCTGTGATGTGGTGTTCCTCTGCCTCTCTAACACTGCTGTCTGTAGTTTGTTGTATCTGGGCTCCAGCTAAGCCAGGCTCCTTTCTGTTCTGCATCTGACTCTCTGCTATGCTTTTCTTCCTCCATGCCAGAGCAGAGGCACTATGGAATGTCCTTCTTTTCCAGCCTTCTATGTGCAAACATTCATGTTTAAGCATTCAACAAGAATAGTTACAACTAAGACAGAGTAGCCCATCTCCCCTGAGAACTGGCTGAATCCTTTATCTCCATCTGTGAGAGAGTGAAATGGGGACCTCTGGCTGTGTATCTGGAGGCCTCTGAAATCTGATTACTACATATCATTATGTCATCTTGGTCTTCAGTATGGTAAATAATTATCTGAAGTTTCTTCATCTGTGAAATAGAACTGATAACATATATGTTACAGCATTTGGTAGGATTAAGATTACATATGAAGCTACAGAGGACAATTTGATAGTTGCCAGATGGGTGGGAGGATTGGGGAGAAGGATGAAAAAGGTGAAGGGGTTAAGAAGAACACACAAAATAGCCACAGGGATATAAAGTACAACATATAGTCAATAATACTCTAATAATTATATGGTGTCAGATGGCTACTAGACTTACCAGGGTGATAAGTTTTTAAGGTATATAAATGTTTAATCAGTATGTTGTACATCTGAAACTAACATAACATTGTATGTCAATGAAAATTAAAATATTAAAAAATTAGCCCTGGCTAGCGGCACAGTGGATAAGGAGCCAGACTGTGAATCCAAAGGTCGCTGGTTTGATTCCCACCAGGGCACATAACCAGGTTGCAAATCAGGTCTCCAGCCAGTTCCATAGTTGGAAGCAGGTGAAAGGCAACCATACCTTGATGTCTCTCTCCCTTTCTGCCTCTCTCTCTTCCCCTCTCTCTAAAAGTAATAAATAAAATCTTCAAAAAATATATTAAAAAATTAAAGATTATATCTGAGTCATATATAGCATAGTACTTGGACTATAATAGATATCAAAGAAGCACAGTTTTATGATTTGTATTAAATGTCGTTATCTTCTATTGTATCATTATTTGAACATACTCTCTCCCCGGCCTTGGGTTCCTCGAGGGCATAATCTGAGGTATTCTTCTCTTAGTGTTCTCAGAAAGCTCAGCACAGTTTCCAATATAAACTACAAGGTCTGTCCAGAAGGTATCCAGCCATGTAATATGGAAAATTGAGGCATTTATTGAAGAAGGTACAAGATACAAGAAACATTGTACATAGGACAATGATTCCTCATTCCCCTTCAAAGTAGGTGTCTTGGGACCTCACACAGTTGTCCCAATTGCCACCAGCTTCCCTGCTGAAATTTCCTGAATCTGATCAATTGCCTGAAATCTCTTCCCTTTTTTGATTAATTGGTTAATTATGATTTTTTATTTATATGCATTTTAAAACACTGTAAGATCCCATTTTAAGATCACTGCTAATTTGAAGTTAGAATTATCTGGGATTGTTCCATTGCTATGAATTTTGATCAACTTTATCCTAGGTTTTCTGAAAACTCTGAAAATAAATGCTTGCTTTGAAAAAATCTAACACTTTATCAATGGGTCATTAAAATTAATACCACATAGGAAAGTGGCAGTACATTTTATTATATTAAGATGAAAATTTATTGTTTGAGAAACATTTTTCCCCCTGGAGAAGTCAGGGCATTTTATAAAAGTGTACAAGTTTTTAATGAGACTACATAGACCTCTTACGTTTTTCTCTTTGGGAGTCATAACACAATTTGAGGAAATTAGTTCTTAATTACCGAATAGATTCATATGTATTCATATAAAATAAATTTCATTTATGCCTTTAACAACTAGCAGACTAGAATAAAATTGTATGACTCTGGTTATGCTTGAAAATGCTAACTTTGATATATGCTTAATGCAATGTATGTCTAGTTATTTTCCCTCCCCCTTCTATCAACATGCCATGTATTTGTTCATTCAGCAAATAAGTTTTGAGAATATACTCTATTCCACACACTGTTCTAGTGCTTGAAGTACATTATCGTTGATGTATGGATTCATATCAAATGGGTAAAGATTCCTTTCCCCATAAAATTCACTTTGTAATTTGGAGAGGCAGACCATAAACAATACATAAAGCAAATAAGTAAACTGCGTAGTTTATTAGAAGGTGATTAATACCATAAAATCAAGTAAATCTATGTAAGAGAAATGGAAGTAGGGGAGTCAGTAGACTGATGTTTAAATAGTGTTCTACTAACTCCCTCATTGAGAAGAAGACATTTCATTAGAGATTTGAGGAAGTGAGGGATCCTTACTTTGTCTATAGCCATCCAGGGCATTTCATGCAAAATGAATACCAAGACAGAGACTGGATGTGAAGCATTACTGGCACATTCATGAAAGAGCAAAGTGATGGTGCCACTGAGACAAATGACCAAGTGGGAAAAGGGAAGTAAGGACATTATCTAGATCATGTCAGGCATTGTAGCCACTGGAAAGATTATGGTAAGATTGGATCAGAGCAAAGATATGATATATTAAAAGTGTCACTCTGCTTTGTTTAGAATAGATAAAATAAAAATAGAAGTAGGGAGACCAGTTAGGAAGCTCTACAATTGTAGAACACGCTTAACAAGATCCTTCAAGACCTAAAGATCTTGAGAATAATACCACTGACTCCTACTCTTCCCGGAAAAGTTCCTACGTAAACAGAAGAGGAACACAGGCTACCTGGAACACCAGTTTGGCTATCAAAAGGAATTAGGAAAACTGGTCCATCAGAAAGGACATTATGAAAAAGCTTACATAAGTGCCAGATGAAGAGACTTAACATCTGTACAGCAAATGTTTCCATTGTAGTAGGTCCCAAAGTCAGTAACTTAAGAACTTTGATTTCCACTTAACAGAAGACTCCATTCCTTTTTATCTAGTATCCTAATTCTCATTCTTGTGCATGGAAATAAATGTTTTGCATTTGTTGTTTATGTAGTTGAGTAGTTGGCTTGTTGATATAAGTTAAAATCATAGTTAAAAGCATACGTAACAGCTTTCCTGATGCATGGGGATGTGGGCAATGATAGCAAGGTGAGAGCCAAAGATAATTCTAGTCTTTGATCTCATAAATTGACTATTTACATTTCTCCCAGAGGAATCCATCTAAACTACAAACTTGAACAGGTCATTCATGATGTACAATTCCTCAATGACATTCTATAGCCTATAAGGGAAAAAGTGAAACTGTGTATGTTTTCTCTGCATGCCCTTAACGTGGCTGTATGTCACACTTGTTTTCTGTTCAAACAGGAATAAGAATAACTATTTCATAAGACTTGGGGGAAGACCAAATGCAAAAATGTATATGAAAATTTCTCTATGTTACATAAAATTTACTAATGAGTGGAAATAGATGTATTTTTGAAGTGCAGGTAAACTGAGTTCCTAAGTGTTATAAATACTGTGCAGTAAAGCACAAACAGAAACATACATAGTTCATTAGAGACAAAGAGAAATTTGTTTTTTTATCATCTATCAACTTCCCAAACAATTTTGAAGCTGGTAAGATTAGAGAGAGTCTCACTGATAGGGCTGGCACAATTATGTTTTCAACAAAATAGGTTTAGAATAGATATTAGCAAGGAAGTTAATACTGTCCAGAAAAGGGTTGTGTGACTAAAGCATCTAAAACTGCTTAACCAAAGCCAGTGGCACTTTCTAAATTTGTGTTGTCAGTGCATCGGCTCCCCATTAAACTGGACTCACATTCATCTATGTTGTTTTGAAACAATGAATTAATATAAGTAGACTCAAGACATTCATGAAGCATTTATTAAAGTTAGCACCATTATTTTCAAGCACAGCCATAGTCACAATTTTATTCTAGTTGTTAAAGGCATAAATGAAATGTATTTTCTATAAGCACATATGAATCTATTTGGTAATTTTAAACTTGAAAGATATTTTTTAGATTTTTAATATTATATCCACTGTTACATAGAAAGTCCAAACTAAAACTAGACAAACATTGCTGTGTATTCCACTGTTTCTTTTTTTTTTCTGTTCTGAAACATAAAACAATTATCCTTTAACAACTTTCTTATACACTGAAAACAAAGATTATGTTCTAAAAACATCTATGCTACAATTTAAACAAAGTTTCTATGACTGTCCTTCAGACTCATGCATTTAAAAAAGGAAAGGATAACCAAAAAGCAAAGAAGATAAAAGAAAAGAAGAATGAAGTGAGAAGGAACAGGGAGGACACAGCAAGATAAAGGATGTGTATGTTGCTCCCATGTGCCCTATTTTCTACATAAAATAGAGGTAATAAATTTTTAGACTTGCTTTCTAAGCTCAGAAAACCTAAAAATTCTCTTCTTGTATTACTATAGTTCTGATTTCACACAAAAATCTATTATCTAAGTTAAGGGGCAAAGCAGAAAATACATTTCCACTGCTTAATATATTAAGTTTATCAATTAAACTGTTATTTCAGTTTGGAACCTAACAAAGTTCCTTCTTCTGGTTTTAGGAGGACTTGAAAACAAAATTGGGATGCCATTAGTAATTTAGACAATTATTTTCCTTTATTTGGAGCACTTTGAAATAGCTTTTCATAAAATTCCACACATACAGTGTTTGCAAACTTGAAGATCCCTTTTTGGGTAAATTCATGTATCTTTTAATACTTCCAACCTGTATTTTCCTCTCCCTGATTCACTTACCTTTAATAAGAGAAAACATTTGTTATTAAATAAAATAAGGAAAATGTGACTAACAAGACTTCACATCAACCTCCAAATTATATCTGCAGTTGCCATATATGTCATTACCTCAGGCTGGTGCAGCTTAAGTGTCTCCAGAAAGCTGAATTGCCTTGTCTTTGGATCTACAGAGGCTTCCTGTCCCTCTTCAATATTTGTCTCACCTTTCAATTCCTGTCTTATTCAACTTTAGTGAATCCTGATACCTTTGTATATACCTACTCTCCACACCTGTGGAGACTGAAGACATTAAATGTGGCGTACAAATATAAGCATTTATTCAAAGAGCTGAAGACAATTGAAATTCAGTGCCTTTGTAGTTTTTCTAGTTAGCATGTGCTCTTTTCTGTTACATAAAATGTGTTTACTTCTAGCTTTGCTTCTTTTATGGAAATAGGTGGATGGTATCTGCAACTTTGGGGCTTTCTGCACCCTCAAGTCATACCATTGGAGTGTGTTTTTTTTTTTTTTTTTTTTAAGATTTTTAACATTATTTTCAGAGAGAAGGGCAGGGAGGGAGGAAGATAGGTAGAGAAGCATCAATGTATGGTTGCCTTTCAGCTGCTTCCAGTTAAGGACCTGGCTGGAGACCTGGCTTGCAACCTGGTTATATGCCCTGGCACCAAGCCACTGTGCCACTAGTGAGGGCTGAGTGTGTCTTTTGAAGATACACCCTCCCTTGGACCCTAGGTCAGAATGGATAAGACTTTCTTGACTGTGCTCCTGTGGCTCACAAAGGCAACATGGTGAGGAGAAGTTTATGTTTCCAGATATTTCCAATATTTCTGCTAGGTATCCAAGGTATTCAACACTTAAAATACATAATTATACATCAAGAGTCAGAATTGGGACATTTGGAAAGTGATTACAGCATATCCCAGGTTGAGAGTTAAGATAATTTTAGAGTAAGGAAAAAAAATCATGACATGGAATCCTGATGGCAGGAGGAGCCTCCCCAGCCACCTGATGCAGCAGAGCACTAGTGGAACTGGTGCCACAAATAAAGCAACTTAAGTAATTGTTCTTCTTATTTGTAACATTTCCCATAAAACCATATCCCATGGCCACAATATGACTCTTCATCACCCCAGACCCTTAAGAAAAATTTGGGGGAATTTAAACTTGTATTTCAAACCTGAGTCACTCAGTTGCCTGTGACTATCATTGGAGCTAAGAAATCAGCAATCTTTCTTATAAACCCAAGGGTCTGCACTATTCATCTGTTTACTTATTTGCTGCCTTTGGTTTGCACATTTTGCTGCCAGTATTTCATAACATGTCACATACTAAAATGGTCAGGGTAGTTGTGTGACACACTACTGACCACCTCTTACACCGTTTACATTTCTCTCCCAGGTTGGGACAGAGAAAGGGCCACTATTAGATTCTGTAATAGTGACCTTCCTAGTAAAGAAGATATTTGAAAATATCTAAGGGTGAATGCCAGTGATGAATATTGCTGTATCTGTTATTACTTTCTATATAGTTGTATATGATACATATAGTATGTGAATTGATATATGCGACTACCATGACGCCCTACCTTTGATAAGAAGCAAACTGGAATCATCATATATTCCTTTTTCTCTCACTTCAAATATAGACCACAAGGCCTTGCTCTTTTTCTCAGTAAAACCAATAGGAATAGAGGTCTTTGATGATCTGAGCATGTGCTAGGCACTTTCCCTGTAATTATGCTACATGTAGTTACAGTATCCTCATCTTATAAATTAGAAGCTATAAATTTAGAGAGTAGGAACTTACGTTTATGAAATATTAAGGAATAAATTCAAATACAAGTTTTGAATATTTTCTACCTCTTCACACTGACAAATTTCCACACTGATAAATTGCTATCAGTGCCATCCAGTACCAAATAGTGAAAAGAACCTCAGTCTTAAAGTCATAAAACCTGTGTCAAATTCTAACTCAATTAGATTCCAACTATGTGAGCTTGAATACATCTTTCCTTCCACATCCACAGAGGCCAATGTCATCTTAAATTTGGTATCCATCAATACCTTGTTTTCCTTATAGGTGTCCCTAAGCAATATGATAACTATCTTATTGTGAATAAAGGCTTCATTCTATACTATCATCAACAATGAATATCATCTGACACTCAATCTGCTCTCCTTATTTCTTTTTTATAGAAATATAATTGAATATGGCATTGTATTAGCTTTATAACACAATATAATATATATTGAATGTGGCATTATCTTAGCTTTACAACATAATAAACAGGTACCCTTATATATTTATCTAGCAATTAAATTAGAACAGTATTTACTCCAAGAACTCCAGGGAAACCACATAATCATCATGCTGTTTTAAATTCTGTTCTGCACATTTTGGAGAATAGATTTAATTTCATCCTACATATTAGGTATGAGATTATTTTGGATATTCTGGTAGTTATCTGAGTTTTCCACTATCAAGAACAGACAGTTGAGGACAAAGGTTAATCAGATTGAAAAAAAAAACAAGTATCTTTATTGATTTAGTGGTGATAATAATCTTTAAATGTCAATTTTTTAGTGGTATTAGTAAGTAGTAACCCATGCTATTATACAACTTTAAGTAAGAATCTTCCAAAGTTTACTCTTCTGTCTCCAGAAACATAAATATGTACATCCTAACTTTGATTTAATGTTTCTATTAAATAGACTAGTGGTCTCTTGTACACACAAACCTGACAATTCTAATGCTCTTATGCTCTAAATTACTTGAAAAATATATAGGATGGTGACTTCATTGAATCACATTGAAATATTTTGGAAATGACTCTTTCATAAAATTCTCAGCTCCTTCCCTACTCCTTTCCACTAGTTACATGTGCCAAAAAAAAAAAAAAAAAAAAATTCCGAAGTACCTTTACCTTCCTTCATCTCTCCCAGAACTCCACAGTAAATGCCTTATTTATTCATTCTTTAAGGAAAAATGTTGAGTGCTTAGTAACTCTAGGCTTTGTAAATGTGTGCCTGGGAGAGAAGGAAAGCAATGGCATTATCTAATTATATTTTGAAAGATGATTTTGGCCCTGGCTGGTGGCATAGTGGATAAGGCACCAGCCCGTGAACCCAAAGGTCTCTGGTTCGATTCCCAGCCAGGGCATACATAACCAGGTGGCAAGCCATATCTCCAGCCAGGTCTATAGCTGGAGGCAGGTGAAAGGCAACCATATAGTGATGTCTTTCTCTCTCTGTGCCTCTCTCCCTACCCCTCTCTCTAAAAATAATAAAAATCTTTAAAATTACATAAATAAATAAAAGATGACTTTGGTTGCTTTGTATGGTGGGGTCATGATATATGGGGACAAGTGAAATCATGCTCAATTAGAAAGGAATCATAATATTCCTAGAAAGAAACTTGAGATGTAATTTGAAGAGAAAAGAAACAGATCATGCTGGTGAATTGCATGTACAGAGGAGAGAGGGAAAGACAAGACTTCCTGATTTTTGGCAAGAGTATCTGGGTAGGTGTTCTTGTATTTAGATAGAAACACTGGAAGATGAATAAGTTTGTGGGTAAAATCATGAGTTTGGAAATATGTTTGAGTCAGATATGATACATACATAGGTATTCAAATAGTCAACTGAATCTATGAGCCTTGATCCTAAAGAATTCTGGAAGAGATAAACACCGGAGACTCTAGAGACAATAAATGATACTTAACATAGCTTTGACAGCATCTAAGATAGAGTATAGATTAGGAAGAAGACAGGTTTCAGGACTGGTCCCAGATGATCCTCAGTCATGTTAAAGTAGAGAAGGGCAAGGCAGGAAAGTGTAACTCAGGCTCACATGGTGAGATTGCAGGAAAATCAGGAGGCTGTGCTATTTCAAAGCCAAGAAAGAGATGAATGCATTTCAAGAATGACAGCATGGCTAATTATATGGAAGGCTATTGTAAGATTGAGAAAGATGATTGGAACGTGTTCGTTGGATTTGGCAACATGGGGGTTATAAGTGACCATTGCAGGAGAAGATTTAGTGGAGTGTTTAGGACAGAAGCCTAACAGGAGTGACCTGAATTGCTTACTGGAAAGTGAAAAAGCAAAGAAAGTATTTGTTACCATTTCTTTTAGAAAGAAGTTTGCCTGAGAGGGGTGGCAGAAAAGTGGGGTGGTTGATGGAGGGTATGTGGAGTGAAGCAAATAATTTTTGTTTAAAAGATGATACAATAGAGCAGCATTTATAAACTGAAGTTTGTGAACTATCATTGGTCCTAAAATAATTTTGGGTTGCAATCACCACTTGAAAAATTAACTAGATGGCTCTGGCTGGTAGCACAGTGGATAAGGTGCTGGCCTGCAAACCCGAAGGTTGCTGGTTCAATTCCCAGTCAGGGCATATAACTAGGTTGCAAGCCAGGTCTGTAGCTGGAGACAGGTGAAAGGCAACCATACATTGATGTTTCTCTCCCTTTCTGACTCTCTCCCTTCCTCTCTCTGGAAATAATAAATAAAATCTTTGAAAAAAAATTAGCTAGACTAAAGCACAACATAGAGTACTCCTCTCATATGTTAAAGGCAAGAATTTTATTTCATAAAATACATTATGAAATATTTATAAATAGTTACATATTTATATACCTATGATAAAATATATTTCCTAATATGGATCAGAATGTAAAATGATTGGAAGCTGCCATACCAGAAAATATTTGTATGGCGACAGAAATAATCTAGTAGAGAGAGACTAATGATACAGAAAAAGGGAAAGACCAAAAGAATGAAGTTCTTGAGCAGGAAGGGGGAACAAGAATGAAGTTCTTGAGCAGGAAGGGGGAACTTTTCACTCAATTTTTTAACCTTTTCTCATCCAGTTATCATATGGCTTCTACCAGTAGTCATCACTGACCCTGAGCATAAATAAGTCCCATAATTTTGCAGGTACGTATCATAGGGTTTGAGGAACTATCTTTTTTTTTTTTTTAAGAACTATTTTTTTGTCAACAACAATGATCTGTCCTAGGCACTGTGCTATGGACTTGTTTTTCCCCAAAATTCATATACTGAGGTGCTATAACTTCCAATACTTCAGAATGTGATTAAATTTTTATATGAAGTTTCTAAAGAGGTAATAAAGTTGAGATTAGGTAACTGGGATGGGCCTTTATCTGGTATGATTTACGGATTTAAAAGATGAGAAAGTTTGGACACAGAAACATGGAGAGAGAGGACCATGTGGAGATACAGAGAGAAGACAATCACCTTTAAGGCAAAGAGAAAGCCCTCTGAAGAAATCAATCCTGCCAACAACTTGATCTTGGATTTATAGTCTCTGGAATTGTGAGAAGATGAATTTTTGTTGTGTGAGCACCCCGGTCTGTGGTATTTTGTTGTGGCAGCTGTAACAGGCTAATACTATTCCTAGTTATTTCATTTAGTGTCTTGACTGTTCTGACACTCTGAGGTATGGAGGAAAAGGATCACAAATGCCTGTTATGGATGAGAAAACTAAGATATAGAAATAAGAAATGAGTTATTCAGGGCCAGTGATTAAAATAGCTAGTAAATTTAAAGTAAATTTTTAAAATTCTAGTTCCAGTATTTTTGTCATGACAAAGGCTATGTAACAAGCCATTTGAGCATGCTATGCCTACAGTGCTAGATGTGACTATTTGCTGGCCCATTTATTAGGACCAAAAGTTGCACTTCTCTGCAAGTATAGATTCTGACATTTTATAAAATAAGATTAAACATTTAAAAATTTTAGAAAGTTCAAAGATGACATATATTAACATTTAAAAATTATTACTTTTATGCCCATGAAATTATACAGCCCAATGAATTCTGAAAGTTTTAGCTTCATAATGAGACATGATAAAACTTGACCAGTGCATGGGGAAAAAGATAGCTGATTTTTTTACATCATCTTAATGAGCTATGACATTTCTCTAAACAAGCACTAGGGAATATCTCAGTAAAGTAGTAATCAATCTGTTGTCACTTGGTTTCCTGATATAAACACATTAAATAAGTGATCTCATTAAAGTCAATAAAGTTGTGTCCATCTTTCCACATCTATGAATCCATGTTTCCCTTTACACTGTTGAAGAAAACATAACTTCAGAATAACTCATAACTGAATGAAAAGGAATGTATCTGTGTGTGTGTGTGTGTGTGTATGTGTGTATCATGCTTCAATGTAATCAGCAGCCTTATGAATGTCACCTTATGAAAATGTGCAAGAGTTTTTCCAAGGTACAAACCTAAAGATCAAATTGTTGGGTTGCAAGTTGTGTCTGTGTTCAGCTGTGTGTAATGCTAAGTAGATCCTCCTAGTATCCATTTGATCCTGTTTTCCCACAATCTATAGTCAGACATGGTGACTTTTCACAATCTAATAAGCATGTTTTGATAGCTGATTATTATAAGATTATTACTAATTAACCACTGCTATAGGTCTATAGACCATTTAAGTTTCATCTTATTTTAAGTGACTTCTCATGCAATTTGCTCATATTTTAGTATACCTTATTTTCTTACAAACCAATTTGTCCATTTATTTTTTTGTACATAGTATAATATTCATTTTTTGGTTATATGAATTGCAAATATCTTTTTTCCAAGCAATAAGTATTTATGTATTTTACTTTTCTTAGAACAAGTTTTATCTTTTTTTTTTTTTTAAAGATTTTATTTTATTATTTTTAGAAAGAGGGGAAGGGAGAGAGGCAGAGAGGGAGAAAGACGTCAATGTATGGTTGCGTTTCACCTGCTTCCAGGCACAGACCTGACTGGAGACCTGGTTTGCAACCTGGTTATGTGCCCTGGCTGGGGAATCGAACCTGCAACCTTTGGGTTCGTAGGCTGGCGCCTTATCCACTGTGCTACCAGCCAGGGCTTAAGTTTTATCTTGTAAAAGCTTTCAATAAGTGTTTCAATAAGTGTTCTAATATTTATTTTCTTTTTGTTTTTCCTTTGTTGTTTCTCTATCTTGATGTCATCAATATATCCTCTATGTTATACTCCCAAAATTTAGATGTGTGTTTATCTGATTTGTTATTAATCCAACAGAAATTTCTTTTTTTTTTTTTTCATTTTGTTTGTTTCTTCTACTTTATTATTTGAAGAGAAGTAGACATCTGCATTTTTTTTCTCTATAAAGCTAGTTATTCTTGCAACATTCAGGAAATAGTCTATCTTTTACTTACAAATTTGTAGCCTTTTATATTTGAAGTTCTCATAGTTACATGAATTCATTTTAAAGGTATTTATTCTGTTACTTTGCTTTATTTGTCTGTTCTTTCAACTAGATATTTAGCTTTAGGGTAATACCGGATATCAGTTAAGCTAAGTCAATTCTTCTTTTACTTCAAAATTGTTTTGACAGATATTGACCTATAATGCATCCATATATATTTTAGCATGAAGTTGTCATGTTTTATGAAAACACTGATAAGATTTTGATGGAAATTGCTTTGATTTTATAAATTGATGTGTTACCTTTAGGAATTTTAGGTATATAAGCATGATATATTTCTCATTTATTTGTTTCCATTTATGACATTCAATAAAATAATATTTTTACTTTAAAGTTTTACACATTTATTAGATTAATGTTGTTATTTGTGCTATTGTAAATGTAACTCTTTTAAATGAGGTTTCCTAATGATTTGTTGGTGATATAAAGGCATATAATTAGTTTTTTAGATTTTGACATTTTATTCAGAAAATTTGCTGAACAGTCATTAATTATAATGATTTATTTATTGCTTTCCTTGGATTTCTCTCTCTCTCTCTCTCTCTCTCTCTCTCTCTCTCTGTCTCTGTCTCTCTCTCTCTCTCTCTCTCTCTCTATATATATATATATATATATATATTCCTTGCCCTTTAAAATTATTTTACTGTATGCACTGGTAAAAAGTTATAATGTAATAATTAATAGAAGTAGTAACCTTATGGGTCCATTCACAAAACAATGCCAGTACTTATGCTACACCTTCTTCACCTATTGTCATATTAAATGACAAATAATACTAATGCTTAGAACCTTAAAAACTGTTAAATTTCTAAATGTTTTCCAAATGAACTATGAAATAAATATTTAACTATCTAACCTCTCTCTCAACCATGATATGAGTGGGATCTCTACCAGCAAGGTCCCCAGAGTGCTGCAAATGAAGGAAAAAATAAATGCCCAACACAGTATATGTTTGGAGAGAAAGACTGGCTAATCTCTCCAGTGGAGAAGAGCCCTGAGGATCATTCCTCCAAAGCTTTTATCGACTATACAGTGTATATGGGTAAATAGAATTCAAGTAAAGATTATCAGTCACCAACATATTGTGCTGATTATACAATACTATGTTTTAGTGATAACACTAAAAAGAATAACATGCTTTCCTGAGAATCAGGGACACAGACAACAGATGGCCATAGAGTAAGGAGGTGACTTCATCCTGTGCTTTGATCATAAACATCTAGCATACATTATTTTTTCTTCCTTCTACTTGCTCTGGGCTTTGTTTGTTGTTGCTCCTCTAGTTCTTGCAGCTTTGTGGTTAGGTCGTTTTTATAAGCTTCTTGTAACCTTTTTTGGAAGGCCTGTATTGCTATAAATTTTCCCCTGAGAACTGCCTTTGCTGTATCCCATAGGTTTTGGGCTGTTGTGTGTTCATTGTCATTTGTTTCCAGGAACTTTTTGATTTCATCTTTGATCTCATTGTTGACCCCTTCATTGCTTAAAAGCATGTTATTCAGTCTCCATGAGTTAGAGAA